>CALNHX010007469.1:0-73757 GCA_940337035.1 Agriotes lineatus | reverse complement strand
ATGTTAAAGTGTTAACTATTCCGGCTGGTGTGCAAAGAAAATCTTTAGATAATATTTTTCTGGGGCAATTACCAAAACGATGCATTGTAGGTTTTGTATCGAATAAAGCATTTAACGGCCATTATGCAGCAAACCCTTTCAATTTTAATAACTACAAAATCAATTATTTCTCCCTATACATCGACGGTCAACAAATTCCTTCAAAACCTCTACAGCCTGATTTCTCTAAGAATGGCATGTACGTTCAGGCATATCACACACTATTTTCCGGTAGCGGTATACATTTCCTCAATGAAGGCAACGCTATAAAATGTGAAGGTTACCCTCATGGCTACTGTCTATTTGCTTTTGATTTAACCCCCGATCTGGCTGCAAATGCAACAACACACTGGAACCTTCTTAAAAATGGCGCTCTACGTTTAGAGGCTTGTTTTCAAGACGCGCTAGAAGAAACTATTAATTGTCTAGTTTATGCAGAGTTCGATAACGTCGTAGAAATTGACAAACACAAAAATGTGCTGGTGGATTTTAGTAGTTAAAAACCAACAACAGTTTTTTAAAATTTAGTCATGCTCAAACATTTCGTCAGTATGGACAGTGTCTTCGTAGATCTGCAAGGGTTCCGTGGTGATAAGAAACAGTTTATTCCGAAAGAAGTGGCTGTTATTTCAACAGATGCCAACCAGTTAGCAATTTTCGTTTTAAAACCCCCTGCAAAATATGACACTCTGCCCTATTTCGTTAAAAAAGGCATAAACTATCTGGAGCATAGACATCACGGTCTAACCTGGGATTCTGGTACTATACATTTTGATGAATTTGAAACAGAGCTAACAAGACTTCTCAAAAAATTTGAAAAAGTGTACGTTAAGGGCCAAGAAAAGAAGGAGGTTCTAAGTTTTCTGAATAAAATCGTCGTAAATTTGGAGGATCTCGAGTGCCCGTCTTTAAAAGTTCTGCGAAAAACTACTGCTGCCGTACGTTGCCTCAATCACAACATCCGTTCGCCTGTATGTGCATTGGAAAACATACTAATTTTATCCGACTGGTGGCGCAATGAATACACTGGAAGTTCAGAAAATATTGCAAACAATCCCGAGTCTGTTGAATGTGAAACGCTATGTTTTTGCTTCTGATCAACTCCCTACAAGAATTGCAAGACCTGTGGCAATCATCGTCAACACAGATCCAGCAAACCGACCTGGACAACATTGGAATGCAGTGTATATAGACCAATATGGATATGGGGAATACTTTGATTCATACGGCCGCCCTCCAAGCGGTTATAATTTAAAATTTTTACAACAAAATTCAATCAGCTGGTCTCATAATCCAAAAATTTTGCAAGATTTTAGCTCTAACGTTTGCGGCATATACTGTTTAATGTATTTATATTTTAAAATGAATGGTGCATCTATGATAAGTTTTGTAAATCTGTTCACTGATAATTTAGTTTCTAATGACACATATGTAAAAGCACTATATATCCAATACTTCACCTTAATAAACTTGTTTAATGTTATTTAGAAAATAAAAACACAAATAATTTGTAATTAAACATATTTTTATTACACACACAAAATATTTAATAAATGTATTTACAATATTCGACTGTTTTATTTACAAAAATTAACAGCCTCTTAAGCCTAGCATGCAATTAAATCTATCATGCAGTTACAGTTAGCGCAAAAGTGAATCAAAATATCGGCGATTATTGAAAAACGTAGGAAGTGCAAAATCGTGAATAGCATGCACTGAACATATGTTGTTTTTTATGAAAAGAAAATCCCTTAGACATTATACAGTTTATCACCTAATAAAGTAACACTAGAAAATACAGATTACGACCTAATGAAATAACACTAGAAAATACATTTACAAGTTAATAAAATATGGCGTCACACTTATCTAAGTCGTTTTAAACCCGTAAGGCACCGTATCAAAGCTATCGGGTAGCCTTCGCCGTTTATTATAGTTGAATTGGTATATTTTGCGCTCGGGTTTTGATAAAACCTCATAATTTGATGTTCGAACTATTTTGCGATCAGTGTTTACATATAGCGGAGCCGCTGCACCGTTATTGCAAATCATGTCTTTCATAGAGTCGAAATTGATTATGTTTGAGTTTTTAAAATTTAATGTGATCCCTTTCACCTTGCATACGGCTATTTCGGTGTTTTTGTCCGTTGAATACACTTTATAACTATAATTTTTTGGACCGCCGCTCACAAATTCTGATATATAACTACCCAAACCGTATTCGTCTAACTCGTTTGTCATTTGCCCTAAAAATTCGCCTGTTTCAGGCTGCCATTGACCATCCCGATGAATATACAAAAGACTATCAGTATCAAAATAAATAGCTCTTTTTCCCAGCTTTTCTAAATAGCTATACAAGTGTAGCCGTGCATGCGCCGTTGTGTATGCAGCAATTACGGGGTTTACAGTTTTTTGAGGTCGTACACTTTCAGCGCGATTGTTCCAGTTTAATATGATGACATCATCATCTACAGGGATCATCGAGTGTACCTCTACGCTTGGGTCAGTAAGTTTTTGAAAGAACTCCTGCGGGTTTGAGATGATCGACGTCTGCATTAAATTCTCCCGCTGTCCAAATTTACCCCAGAAACTGTTTAATTTTAATTTGGCTATATAACGCATCCCCGGATTTTTACATATCTTTAACGGATCTAACCTGATACCCTCAACAGCAAAATACGTTGCAATATAATTATCTTTCTCGACCTCTGTAACACAATTAGACGGCCAGCCTGAACATTCCTGTTTTATTTTAAGAAAATTATTTATATATTCTGTAAAAAGACCACCGGTTTTTGTCTGTGGGTCATACACCTCTACCTCGTACTGCCAAATTTCATAAAACTCTATAATTTTGTAGTTTAACGACAGAGCTTTCCGTAATTCGTCTGCAACGTATGTCCCAACGAAACTTCTCTGCTGCTCATTATGATTACATTCACCCTGGTTTAATTCCTCACCGCAAGTACGACATAAAATGAACATGAGTTTGTTATGCATTCTATAGGGTAAAACAGGGTGATATAAATCGGTTGGGGGTAAAATTAAACATTTAATAAGACCATTTATGTTATATATTGGTAACTGTGAGCAATCGTTATGACCGATATGAATTTTTGGATGGCCAATAGGGTATCTACAATATTTATTTACAAACGGATACAAAGAGCAAATACCGATATAATAAATTTTTTCAGTGGGATCTACACATTTATGATGCAATTTTACAGCATTCGTACGACCGCCAAAGAATGCATCACGGGGGTTAAGGGGTTCGTGTTTGAATATATTCAGGTTTTGTATAAAATCGCGGGCTGCATCGTTGGATTCTAAGAGTTCCTTAAACTGACATTCCCAAACAAAATCTACATTATAACCTAAACTTTTGATGCGTTTAAGACGAGCCTCTGTATATTCCCGTCGTAAAAATATAGCCTCATCTTTATCGTCGCAAACGATATCAACTGTCTGTACCGGAAAACATTGTTCGCAACCATGCCAATAACATCCAAGGAATTCATATATGGTATTGCTCTGTCTGCAATACCCATCAACTAAAAGTCCCTCGGGGATTCTAAACTCCCTAGCCCTACCACTATGTTGTATTGCTGTGCCTGTAGACTGTTCAATCCAGCAAAGCCACTGAATAGCTATCTTGGATTGTTTGTCGCCTAAGCGGTAACCACCGGGAGGTATTAAACCAATAGTTTAATCTTTTAAGAAACGGCGTCTGAATACTAAATTACAAGCACTTGCAATAGTTGTAGCCTCCTGAAAACAGTCGACCCCATTTTCATTTTTAAAAATTCGCCAAAAGCTTAAACAGGCTTTCATTAAAATTTCGACATCTGCAATGCAGTAATTAACTAAATCACGCCTCATATTAAAAGTAACACCCTTAGCTGTTTGTTCACTATACCAATGAAGGAACACGGCTCGTTCAGCTGGGTTCATGCAGTCGGGAGAGTAAAAATGTGTGGCTGGTAGAGGCCCCTCGTAGTTAACATTGTCTAATGTATTAAATAGGTAGGGAAAATAACCTTTGCTGCCTGGAAAATCAAATGCTTTTGGCAGCTTCGCCAAAGGCAAAGGCATATAACTTAATGAATCAATGAATCTTATATTAGCACAGGTTAATGAAATAATTTTGGTACCCGTCGATATAATTTTGGGGTTCCACCACTCCCTGTTTTTTAATATTTCTTTTAAAATAAAACAACCATCATAACCTTTCATATTATGGGCTAGGGCTGTAATTTTGTATTTTTGGGCATACTTTCGTATATATTTTAAAAATGCCTGAACAGGCGAATCATGAAAGATATTCAATCGTGTACCACATTCTCTACAATTGTCATTCATGTCCCCATTGTCCATGCATTCAAAACATACATGCATACTCACACACAAATTTGGCTCGTGGATGAATGTACTGGCTGAGCCTTGAAGTGAAGACTCCTGACGACTCTCAAAGTCATAAAAAATAAACAGAGTTTTTCGTTTATCTGATTTAGCCGTGTTCCTACTCATATAGCATAAATGACGTACAGGTTGCTGTTTTAGACACACTCTACAAAATTTTTGCCCGCATTTATGCACTGCTTTCTGTGTCACCCAGATAGTGAAAAGGCATGTTTGGCATCTAACTAATTTTTTACATAGACCGGATCTTTTGTGGCTATCAAAACAGTCTTGTCCCCTGAATTCACGATTACAATTGTTACATGTTATTTTATTGAACATGTATGTACATGGAGGCGTCATCTGACATGCAGGACATGTGTACAGACAGTTAAGGTGATACTTTTTATTATTAAATCTACTTTTGCATAACTCACAAAAATATTTGGTTGTGAAAGCAGACGTTAAACTAATAATTACATTATAATGCCCGTCTTCTAATAATAAATTAAGCGTTTGTCGATCAACGGATCGTGGTCCCTCAAAATAGGTCGTCGAACCCTGTCGCGAGTTATAAACTACTATAGTATAATTAACTAAATAATTTTGAAATTGCTGTATATGATCGTATGAGCCACCGTTCACTAAATTAACCCCGCTTAATCTACATAATTCAGCGGCCCTCTGATGTAAAACCTCGAAACCTAATTTTAGTCTATCCAGCAGTACATCATTAGATTTAAAAGCGATAGCTAATACGAGAGCAGCAGCCAAACAATTATTATTCCTACTTAATACTACTAGAATACCTTTCTTTCGCCCGCAAAACTCCTCGAAATCAACGCCCGTGAGTCGAATGCGCCCACGGCCTATGGGCAATCGAACTCGATCAACCTGCAGAGTCAACACATCCGCGGCGAAGAAATTCGCGTTGCTCTGTAGAATCTTGCCGAGAATTGACAAGATGACTGGCGTGCTGACTTGGTCCACCCGCCTAAATGACAGGCCTATCGGTTTCTCAGGGAAATTAGGGTTTTGCAAAACCAAACCCACGAGATCGTTTGCTTTAGCATCTTTAAGGACGTGGAGCCGCAACTCCTCGAAGGCATTCTGTAACAAACATAAGTTATTAGATTTTTAAAATACCAATAAAAAAATGATCGGAATTTACCTCTAACCAAACCATTGGGTTATCACTTTCAGTCACAGGTTTAAAACGGAACGTAACTCTATCGGATGTTGTGCTAAACTTCTTTATGTGCTTGGACGCTACTTCCTTCAGTTCGAAATATTTAAAATCATCCGACACACCAAGACCGCTTTGCATGGGGGCGATATCCTGACCTTTGGACGTAGTTGGTTGAGCCTAAGCCATTAAAATAAACGAATTAAGGCACAGCGAATAAAAAAGCAAAGTTTCGTTTTTACAAATAAAATAGCGGTGAATGAAAATGCATATGTGCAAAAATCAAAGTTTTGTTTTGGAAAATAAAATAAGGATGTATATTTTAAAATAAAACACTTACCGTTTTAGAACATCCAGGCGCGGCTAAATCAGTGCTCGTGGAGCGAGCTATAGACGGTCCTTGTGGATATAGACCTCTTTGCTGCACGGACCCCAGCTGTAATTTTATATAGTTAAACAATCTGTCTAAACCTTTTATTTGTGTGAATGAAAATGCATATGTGGAAAAAGCAAAAGTTTCGTTTTGGAAAATAAAATAACGGTGAATGAAAATGCATATGTGAAAAAGCAAAGTTTCGTTTTGGAAAATAAAATAAGGATGTATATTTTAAAACAAAACATTAACCGTTTTAGTACATCCAGGCATAGCTAAATCAGTGCTTGTGGAGCGAGGTATAAGTTGACTCATTGTAGGCCGAGAAATCGTGTTGGAACTCGTACTCGGCGATGACGTCGCTAATTGACCAATTGTCTGAGGAGAATTCGTGGTATCGCATCGATCACTAGGCGAAGTCGCTGCTAATGACCCCCTTGTTTGTGGAGAATTAGGGCTCTGTAATTATAAAAATTTAAAATATTGGCGATCAATTTATTGCAGAGCAGCAGTGAAAACTTCACAAATTAAAGCGTAATTGCAAAATAAAAGTAGTATCAGGTATTAATTAATTAATTGAATGCCGAAACTTACAACACTTCGAGATGGGGCCGAAACTCCAACCGATTGATCCTTGCCTTGAATTGCGGGAGCATATTGTATCTGAAATTAGCGATAATTTTATTGCAGTAGGTATAACAGCAGATAAACACTATTTGAAAATAATGTGGGAATGACGTAAATAAAGGGTCCATATTAAAATTACTTACAACTGATATCGCAGAAGGAGTCGCTAGGATTGCCCTAGCAGTGGCGTTCGAAGATCCCGGTTTAAGGGTTCTCGTTGCAGAGGGATGCGGTTGGTTCAGGGGCTGTAAAAACAAATTTGAAATGAGTGTCTAGTTTCTAAAATGCCCTGGGTTGGTTAAATGTACTCATTAAATTTTACTTACCGTTAAATGGCGAATTCTAGCCGCTCTCCGGGCTAAGTTCGAAAATGCACTCGCATACTCGGGTGGAACGATGTCCCCTCGTGCTAGTTTAAAAAGAACAATTTCGTATGCAATTACCACGAACTTTTCATCGGAGAAAATGCCCCTATTAAACCATTCTAAAATGGATCTGGTCGGCAACATAGCAAGACCTGAATTCTCCATCCTGGACGCGAGGGCACAAAAGCACTTTCTAACACAGCGAAAAGGAAGCACTTGTAGGACGGCAAACTGACTGATCGAAAAGGACCTCTTCACGATCCGCCTCTGTATATATTGTCGTAAATGCCGAGGATTGCCGATCGCTACCGAGACGCATCAGTGTAGACGCAAATTGTAACCAACCATAATGCATTGCAAAAGAGAAATCTAGTCATGACGTCAGCCCTGGTCTCGCTCGAAATAAACAATCCTGTTTAGGCACGTTAAATAACACTTTCCAATTCTATGCAACGGTTAAAAACCCTAAGGCCATAAACAGTCAGTGTATTCCTAGAACTTGCTTCTTTGTTTAGACCATGTCTTGCTCAAAATAAACAAGTGGCCTGTGACTGGTTTGTTAAATACATTTTCTTTTATTAGTATAGCCGCAACTACGGCCAATTAATTTTTAAAATTACAGAGCTATAATATTATTTTAAAATTATAGACGGAATTCCGCTTGAATAATTACGCTGTTACAAGATTTGTTCGCTTTGCCCGCAACTCAAACCAGCATCGAAATCACGCAAGTGTTGAAGTTAATAATTAATTATGGCAAAACTGGTTATGAAAACACTTTTTTAAAATTACGACGGCTCATTTAACACCGCAGACTATGTACTTCCGTTCTTATAAAACATATTTCTCAAAAAATAGTTTGTTTAAAACAAGGAAGCGCGACACGCATGTGTTGAAGTTTTAATAGCACTCAGTTAAGTTGTCGGGGTAGCTCTACTGACTAAGCGTCAGGATCGTAATACTGAGGTCGCTGGTTCAGATCCCACTTGGGCCCCGACGCAAATAGCTTTTTTAAATATAAACAGCCCTTCTGTGAATGCAAGAGAGAGACAGCAGCTTCGATGATATTTCCGCGAAAATTCAAAATTAAAAACGACAGCCGTGAGAAGGGCGCGCGCACCAAGATGGACGACACCCGGGAAGTTTAAAATCAAAAAATTGAACTGAAATATTTAAATTCAAATATTCGCGCCAGAAAACCAAGATGGCCGCCGTGTAATTCCAGAAGCAAATTAAAAATGGCCGCGCGTAATTTAATCAGTAGCTAATGCGTAATTTAAACAGTAGCCCATATGAAAATTAATTAGATCAAACCGCGGAATTAATTAGATCAAACCGCGGATTTAATTCGCGGATTTAATTAATCGTTTGATTGACAGCCTCGATTAATTTAATTGAACACTTAATCCAATTAGTGGTGGGTAGCATACTACTTACAGTCGTAAACATTTCAGAATTATTTGTAAAAATATGATCAATTAGTGTAGCTGTTTTTGAAGTAATTCTAGTAGGTTTATTTATTAATTGATTAAGGCCAAAACTGTCAAGCATTAACAAATACTGTGCCGATTCAGTACTGTCGAGTTCTAAAAGATCAAGATTAAAATCACCTATGCAGATAACATCATCATAGAACGGTAGCAGGTTACTAAAAGTCTCTTCAAAAGTATCAATAAACGTACGATACCTGTTCCTATGCGGCAAATATATTGTTCCTAAAAGAATCTTCCTTCTACCAATATTAATCTGAATCCACAACTGCTCGAATTCGGGAAAATCTGTTTCAGTAAGTTGCCTAAAACTAATAAAATTTTTAACATATACAACTATACCTCCACCAAACGTAGCACGATCTTTACGTATTATAGTATAATTTTGAATTTCGATAATATTATTAGTAACATTAGAGTTTAAAAAGGTTTCAGATACAGCAACAACATCATAATTATGATACAAGATATGATCACGTAACATGTAAAAGTCATTAGTTAGTGATTGAGCGTTAATGTGTGCAATACTCAGCTGATTCATTTCGATTAATGATAAACTAAACCCAAAATACAAAAAAACAAGAAACACTTAAATTAAAGTTCAATCGGAAAAGGTGTTACCCACTTCTGTTGCAAGTGAGAATAATCTTATAAAAAAAATCTTATATACAGTGTCTAAAAGTAAACATGAGCACCTGCGCCTGATTCTACAAATAAAATAAACTAACCTCAGTCAAATTGTTATCAAATTATTTACACAAATTTGCCAATTCCTGTGTGGTTTTGATACGCGTTTTACGGTTGTTTTTGTTCACAATTATCACACCGTCGTTCGACCATACATTTTTATAGCCGAAATGTTCACATGCATTGTTAAGTAAATCCATTCTCATTTTGGTAAGGTCCTCCCTGATAATAATTCCGGTACCTTTCAACTTCTTTTTTTCTCGAAATACGTTGGCACGATAACGGTAGCTGGCAAACTTTACAATTACAGCTCTTGGTTTTTTTTGAGATCCCGTCTGGTACGGTCCTACACGATGACATCGATCTATATTGTCTACGCTTATTGGAATACCCAACTTTTCATTAAAAACTTTGAAAACGGCTCGATCCATGTCTTCATTTTTTTCTTCTTTTAAACCAAAAATGCGCAAAGAGTTCCTTCTTGAATATTGCTGCAAATCATCCAATGCATTCGTAAGTTCTTCGTTTTCTTCTTTTAACCGGGCATTACTTTTTTCCAGTGCATCGCATTTGTCCATAAGTACTTGCAGCTTGTTTTCTATCTTCGCCATAACCATATTGGAAAGCTTGGTAGCGAACAATTCCAAAAACTTGTCGTCTTCCAAGCTATCATTAACAGCCTTATTGGCTATGTCCTTGATGTCGTTTTTTTGTGCTTGAGTGAACACCATTTTAACAAAACAATATTTAATAATCGAGTTATTTGACCGAATAATTTTCACAACTGTAATAAATCAGCGCGGTGTGCTAAGTCGCGTCTACTCGCTTCGGCCGCTCATGTATCAATCCCTTTATACATCAAATAATGCCAGTGTGAGGGTTAATGGGTTAGAGTCAACAGAATTTACGGTAAAAGCTGGGGTACGACAAGGATGTATCCTCTCTCCCATCCTTTTCAATATATACTCAGAGTACATAATGCGAATAGCGCTCGATGACTGGGAAGGTGGAATAGTAGTAGGTGGTAGGAGAATCAGCAACCTGAGGTATGCTGATGATACTGTCCTCCTGGCAACCTCAGAAGTCGAGCTGACCGAACTAATTGAAAGGGTGGAAGTTACTAGTAGACAAAGAGGCCTGCTTATCAACCGTAATAAAACCAAAGTCCTAATTGTAGATCGCCAAAATAATAACCACCCAGAAATTCGGCAAATAGCAGGCTGCAACACCGTAGAGAGTTATATATACTTAGGCTCACTTGTGTCAAACAAAGGTGGTTGCTCTGATGAAATTAAACGACGAATAGGAATAGGAAAAACAGCAATGACCCGTCTGCGTAACATCTGGAAAGATAAAAATATCACAAAGATGACAAAGAAAAAACTCGTAGAATCGTTAGTATTCCCCGCATTTATGTACGCTTCGGAGACATGGACAATATTAGCCAGCGATAGGAAGAAAATAGACGCCTTTGAAATGTGGTGTTGGCGTAGACTGCTCAGAATTCCATGGACTGTTCATCGTACCAACGAGTCTATCTTGCAGGAATTGAAGATCATACAACGACTATCATCGACTATACAGTGTGTCCAAGATAAGGAGGGCCAGTATGGGGATCTCGGTAATGGTAAGAGATACAAATTTGGTTAAATGGGAAGAAAGTTGCGCAATTAAAGGACTAAAAAAATGACGTCCAGAAATCCTTGATATGATTTTTCGTTTTTGAATTATCTCAAAAAAACCGAATTTTTGGATTTTCTTTTTTATTTTTTTCTGGCGTTAATATTAAAGTTAGAGCGAAACTGATTAAACTTCTTTATAACAACTTTTAGTGGACTTAATTATTACGTTATCAATTTTTTTATCCGACGTTTCGTCTTCGAGAAACCATCATCAACTTCATTTTTTTAAATACGGTCCTGGTTTTTTGATGCCAAATTTGCAAAGCTCTTGTTACTCTGAATTCAACAATGTGCCACATATTATGATTTAATTACGTTTCGAGCTTTTTTCTGATCATCATCAGAAAATTTTTTAGATACGGACCTGCATTTCTCATAATTTTGTAAAAATAAGTTCATACAGAAAGATAGGCGTTTTTAGATGCCGTTAAAATATTAAAATGCACATCATAATATCATAATTCTGATACATTAATTTAATAAGCAACCAATAACTATTAACAATAAACAACAAATAAATGAACAAAAGATAGGCAGAAAGAATGAGAAAACGAGGCTTGAAAGACTTGAAACAATGTAATAGGTATTTAACGTTTTGAAATAGAAGAAGAACTTAGAAGATTGGTTCTTGAAGCCTTTCAAAGTATAACACCAGTATTGCTGAATAATGTTTTTTATTCTACAGTTAGAAGATGTTATTTATGCATAGAGAATGATGGCAACCTTTTTGAATACCTTCTGTAAATTTAATACCTATTAAATGGTTTCGATGTTCGTTTTGTTATTCTTTCTGTCTATCTTTTGTTCATTTCTTTTTTGTTTATTGTTAATAGTTATTGGTTGCTTATTAAATTAATGTATCAGAATTATGACATTATGATGTGCATTTTAATATTTTAACGGCATCTAAAAACGCTTATCTTACTGTATGAACTTATTTTTACAAAATTATGAGAAATGCAGGTCCGTATCTAAAAAAATTTCTGATGATGATCAGAAAAAAGCTCGAAACGTAATTAAATCATAATATGTGGTACATTGTTGAATTCAGAGTAACAAGGGCTTTGCAAATTTGGCATCAAAAAACCAGGACCGTATTTAAAAAAATGAAGTTGATGATGGTTTCTCGAAGACGAAACGTCGGATAAAAAAATTGATAACGTAATCATTAAGTTCACTAAAAGTTGCTATAAAGAAGTTTAATCAGTTTCGCTCTAACTTTAATATTAACGCCAGAAAAAAATAAAAAAGAAAATCCAAAAATTCGGTTTTTTTGAGATAATTCAAAAACGAAAAATCATATCAAGGATTTCTGGACGTCATTTTTTTAGTCCTTTAATTGCGCAACTTTCTTCCCATTTAACCAAATTTGTATCTCTTACCATTACCGAGATCCCCATACTGGCCCTCCTTATCTTGGACACACTGTATATGTACAACAACATACTCATTGCTGCCAAAATGCAAATAAACACCACAATACTAGTGGATACCTACCACCTTCGAACTTGGCCGCTTTTGCTCGAATTTTAATCTCCTACATAGCAAATCAAACATTAAATAAACAATTAACAAACAAAATACCAAGTATGTTTGTAATGAGTTCTGGGCAGCCGGTGTTATTAATTGTCTCACTACGTCATAAAGATTATGTTCCCTGTGTTCAGGGTCTCTTCTAAACTACTAGTTCTATACTGTCATCAGCCAAACCAACCCCGCTCTACTAGTATAAATATAAATAATGGATGTGATTGTGGTCCTTCAATTAACAGTAATTTGCCATGCCTTTGAGCCAAGGTCGCTGCTATGTTACGGATACTGCAAAGGAGCAAAGTCTGCGTCCGACGACATGGGTCAGACGGTAACCTAGCAAGATTCAAGGTTTTCCAGGAATCTCCCGTGTTCAACTAATTAATCACATGTTTTTGTTTACACTTAGCATTATACAGGATCCAAAGTTCATATTTACTCTATGTGTATTTGACAAAAATTTTATGTGATAGCGTAATGCCACTTATCTAAAGGGAAGAATAAGTCAGAGCCGAGCCGTGCCTGGGGTGCAAAGCGTGCACAGCACCCGGGCGGCAAACTATTTGGGGCGGCAAAATGAAAAATGAAAGAAATTTAAGATAGGTATGCTTGTGCCTTGCGGCATTAGAAAATGCAACATTTTTTATCAAGTTATAGTCTTGTGTCTGGCTTTTTTTCGTATAAAGGTAACTTGATACAGAGAAACGGTTGCATTTTTAAGGCGGCAAGCATACAATAATAATTTATTACTTATAATTTATTTTTATTATAAACACGTCGCGTCGGTGCCGTTTGCTATTGTACACGGTGATTATACCGACACACGAGTTATCGCTCTGTCGCTATGGTGCAGCGTCATGAAACACGAAACTATATAGATCAGCGAAATCAGCTAGACTAAGCGGCCCTCTTTAGACACAAAAATAATGAGTAAATTGTGTATTTGTGCTTTGTTGCAACATGCTTCATGCTCATGCATGCCGCCGGCATATACGATAACAAACTTAAAAAGGGCAATTGGGGGTTAGTTTAGTTTGCGATTGAATGCTAGTAAGATTGTACTGAACTAAGCAGAAATAAAAAGGCTAAACGTTTCAAGCAAGAGCTAAATAATATAGTGCTTTTTAAAGTTGAAAGTTTTAAAACGTAAGTATTTTTCATTATTTTAAACATTTGAACTTTTCTGCTTATTTTTCTGTTTCGCTATCCTTAGAATTTATTTGTGCTTAATTCAGATGGCCGATGGCAGAAAGAGACTTTCCGGCTTTCAGTATCGAAAAAGAAAGTCCGAAAAAGACGAAATTAAAAAAGGACTGGCTGGCTCCTTAAAAAAATTTTGTGTTTCCACGGCGGCTGCAGCCGAACAACCATCAACAAGCCTGCAAGTGGAGGAACAGCTTGATTCGAACAAGGACACGCATATGGAAAATCCAGAAATAGGGCAAGAAAATAATAAATCCGAGGCGGATGCACAGGACACACCGGATTCACCACCACCAACCGAGGTTGCTGCTGAGGACGCTGGGATGGAAATATTGAAAGATCCTGCTCTTTGGCCGCAAGTTTTAACAGATAACATTAAAATGTCTATTCTTGAATTGGGGCCATTACAATTGAAAAATATTGCATTTCCATTAGACGATTCAAACAGATCTTTTTCAACTACTTATTATGACAAAAAATTAAGCAATAATGAAAAAGTTCCTAGAACATGGTTAGTTTATTCTAAGTCAAATAATTCTGTATTTTGTTTTTGTTGTAAATTATTTAAAGTTACTGATGTTTTTAACGATGATAAAGGTTATACTGACTGGCGACACTTATCTCAAAATTTAGACAGGCACGAAAAAAGTAAGGGGCATTTTGAGAGTGTTAAGAAATGGGTCGAGCTAAAAAAATCGATTGAAAAAGGGACAACTGTTGACTCAGTCAACCAAAATTTAATTAAGTTGGAAAAAAAACGATGGACGTCAATTATTGAAAGAATCATTTGTGTCATACAGTATTTAGCTGGACAAAATGCAGCTTTTAGAGGAAGTAATCAAAAACTTTTCGAAAAAGGCAATGGTAATTTTTTGAAGCTAATTGAATCAATTGCAAAATTCGATAATATAATGGCGGAACATATTGGCAGAATTCAAAAAGATACCAATAATATGCCACATTATTTAGGTGATAAAATCCAAAATGAATTAATTTGTCTAATAGGTGAAAAAGTCAAGCAAAATATAATCGAAACTTTAAAATTGTGTAAATATTATTCAATTATATTAGATTGTACACCTGATGTGAGTCACGAAGAACAAATAACTGTAGTTGTCAGGTTCGTTTTCATTAATGATATTTCAAAGGGTATAGAAATTAGAGAGCATTTTTTAGGGTTCTGCCCAGTTACAGATACAACTGGTGAAGGACTAACGGCCTTTTTATTGAATTATTTAAAAGAATTAAATATTGATATTAAGGATATGCGAGGGCAGGGATATGACAACGGTGCCAACATGAAAGGCAAACATAATGGGCTGCAAAAAAGAATCCTTGATATAAATCCTAGAGCCTTTTTTGTCCCTTGTGCAGCTCATAGTCTTAATTTAGTTGTCAATGATGCTGCGAAAAGTTCGCTTGAAGTAACAAATTTCTTTGCTATTATTCAAGAAATATATGTTTTTTTTTCAGCCTCCACCTACCGTTGGCATATTCTCATGAAAGAACTTCCTACCATAACTGTAAAACCTTTATCTGATACACGGTGGGAGAGTAGAATCGATGCCATTAAAACCCTTAGATTTAATTTAGAAAAAATTTATGATGCTCTCTTTTCCCTTTATAATGATACATCAAGAGACAATGACACAAAAAACCTTGCAAAGTCACTAATTAATAAAATAAAATCATATAAATTTGTGTGTTCTCTAGTAATTTGGTACAATATTTTATCAAAAATAAACACTGTAAGCAAAATCATGCAAAAATCTAATATTATTTTACCAGAAACTGTAAAAATGTTGACAGAAATTCAAATTTTTTTCATTGAAATACGATCTGAAGGTAGTTTTACAGCTATGCTTAATGAGGCAAAAAAAATTGCTGAAGATATAGACTGCGAAAGTGTTTTTCCAGCTGTAGGCTTGGTTAGACCGAGAAAAGCAAAGGTTTTTTTTTGATTATGAACATAGAGATGAATCAATCGAAGAGTTGAATTTCAAAGTCAATTTTTATTTTTATATTCTTGATATAGTAATATCAAAATTAAATGACAGATTTGAACAGTTAAACGAGTGCAACTCCTATTTTGGCTTTTTAAATAATTTAGGCTCTTTATCTATAGATAAAGAAGAATTAATGAAATGTTGTATGGATTTACAAATTAAATTAACCGATTCATCTACAAAACAAATGGATGTTAATGCAATTGATTTGTGCAATGAAATTGAAATATTGTCCATTTATAATAAAAGCAATACGACTTCGGCCAAGGAAACTTTAGAATACCTTGTGGCTAATGATTTAATTAGCACTTTCCCGAATTTATCTGTAGCCCTACGAATTTGTTTAACGATGCCTGTCACTGTGGCTCATGGTGAGAGATCGTTTTCAAAATTAAAAATAATTAAAAACTATTTGAGATCTACTATGAGCCAGAACAGACTTACAAATTTGGCTGTAATAAGCATCGAGGAAGAGATCTGCCAGGCGTTAGATATGACGGATTTAATACGAGAATTTGCAATTAAAAAAGCAAGAAAAGTCGCTTTTGATATTTAAATTTAGAATTTATGTAGTTTTTAGTTCATGTTTATAACTTCTAAGTTACTAATAATAAATAATTTAAGCAATACTTTGTTTTATAACTATTAAAGCATTATGTTAGTTGTTTTAAATATTTAATTTTTTAATTTATACAAATAATAAAGTTTATAATAACCTTTATATTTTTTTATTTTTTAAAACAAGTTACAGTTATCAAGGCAACGCAGAATTTTAAAATTAACACTATTTACGTCTAAGGAGCTATACGCTATAGGGGCGGCAAACTATATCTTGCACCCGGGCGGCAGATACCCTTGGCTCGGCCCTGGAATAAGTACCTAGTTTTTATTTACTGTTCATTTTATTACTCATATTGCAGCATGCGCTATCAAGTAAAGTAACTGGCTATATCGGGTGTCGACCACTGCCTACTAATAATTGTGAAATATTCATGAAAATTGAGCGATTGAGACAGGAGAATTTTCGATACCTACCAGATTTCACAAAAAAAACTATTAATTTGTAAAACGAACATGTTTTAACTTGAATACGTGGAAAAATACGAGTACTAATCTATTAAAATACGATAACTGAAGAGATAAATTTCATAACAGGCAAAGCAGAAGAAATCAAGTACGGAATAAATAAAGCAAGTAAACTAGATTAAATACCGTACAACACTAATCACGATTAAAGAATTCTGTGAGTATCTCTGGAAAACCATTAATCCTCACATTACTCTGTGGTCAAATATATAATTACTGCGAAGAGTACATAGTAAAAGAAAAAGAAGAGCCAGGATAGGAGCAGAAGGAACCAAAATTACAAGTAAACAATATTGTCAAATACCATTAAAACGGTATGGGCATTTTACTCCTATGGAGACAGAAATATAACCTCACTAGATTAACAGAAAAGAAAACAAAGTAAGGGATAGACCACGAAAGATCACACCAAGCAACGCGCTAGAAAGAGAAGGAAAACGTTTGAAAAAATGACAACAGGGGCGAGAGGTAGAAACGACGACAAGAAAGCAAAATCAAAAATATATTTTGGATCTAATTAAAGACTACTAAGAAAAGTATCACAATCGAGGGGTTTTCACTAGACTTAGTTTGTACATTTACTGCCGATTTAAGCAAGACCTAGCTATTTCTTAAGGTACAAGTAAATTAATTGCTATAATACCATTAAAACGGTATGGACATTTCACTCCTGCGAGACGGAAAGATACTCCAACTAGTTTTAACAAAAAAAAAAGAAAGAGCAAGGGATAGACCACGAAATATCATAACCAAGCAATTCGCTAGTGAGAAGAGGAAAACGTCTGAAAAGTTGAGAGAAGGGCGAGAGATAGAAACAATGACAGGGGAAAAAACCAAAAATATATTTTCGATCTAATTAAATATTACTAGGAAAAGCATCACAATCAAAGGGCTTAATTTGTACATTTCCTGCCGATTGAAGCGGGACCTAGCTATTTTTAAGGTCCTGCCTGGTGTCCTTACTTGTCCTGCCAGATCTTGCTTGGTCCTGTCAGTCCTGCTAGGTATTATCACAATTTTGATTCGTTCTGTTAGGATTTTATCCAGAGTCCTACTAGGTAGTACCAGTTTAGATTGGTTCTGCCAGGATTTTATACACAGCCCTGTTGGGCTCTGGCACAGTTTGCTTCATTCTACTAGGATTTCACCAAGAGTACTGTTTAGTACTGTTATAGTCCTGTTGGGTACAACCACGGCTTGATTCGTTCTACTAAGATTTTATCCACAGTCCTGCTTAGTGTTGCCATATGCCACAGCTCTACTTAGTAGTGCCACAGTCCTGCTTCGTATTGTCACAGTTCTGTTAGCTACTGCTACAGTTTAGATTCGTTCTGCTACGATTTTATCCCCAGTCCTGCTTAGTACTGTCACAGTCCTGATGGATATTGCCACCATATATATAATACACATATATTGCTGGTAGGGCCTGGAAACTTCAGAAAACATTACGGCGCCGACATAGTTTCACTTAGAGTATAATGCGTCTCGTGCGCATGCGTGAGAACTCGAACTCCGCCTTTTTAAGTGAATTTTAAAGTTAACCACTTCCCCATTGGGCGGACGACGCCGCCGCACTTGCGCACATCTCACCGTATACATGAAGGAGTTGGTTGTGTGTCTCACTTCATCGGCTAGTTTCCCACTTATAGCCGCTAGCAATATAGTAAGTATTAGATATATGATTGCCACCGTCACCGTCCTACTTACTGCCACAGTTATGATTCCTTCTACTAGGATTTTATACACAGTCCTACTTAGTCCTGCTTCGTAGTGCCACAGTCCTGCTTCATATTGTCACAGTCCTGCTTCGTATTATCACAGTTCTGCTTAGTACTGCCACAGTCCTGTTTAGTGCTGTCACAATTCCGTTAGGTACTGCCACGATTTTAATGCGTTCTGCTGGGATTTTATCCACAGTCCTGTTATGGTACTGTCACAGTTATGATTCGTTCTACTAGGATTTCATACACAGTCCTACTTACTGTCACAGTCCTGTTAGGTACTGCCACAGTTATGATTCCTTCTACTAGGATTTTATACACAGTCCTACTTAGTCAAGCTTCGTAGTGCCACAGTCCCTCTTCGTATTGTCGCAGTCCTGCTTCGTATTGTCATAGTTCTGCTTAGTACTGCCACAGTCCTGCTTAGGGCTGTCACAGTTCTGTTAGGTACTGTCACAGTTATGATTCGTTCTACTAGGATTTCATAATACAGTCCTATTTACTGTCACAGTCCTGTTAGGTACTGCCACAGTTATGATTCCTTCTACTAGGATTTTATACATAGTCCTACTTAGTCCTGCTTTGTAGTGTCACAGTCTTGCTTCGTATTGTCACAGTCCTGCTCGGTACTGCCACAGGCCACAGCCCTACGTAGTAGTGCTACAGTCCTGTTTCGTATTGTCACAGTCCTGTTAGCTACTACCACAGTTTAATATTCATTCTGCTAGGATTTTATCCACAGTCCTGCTTAGTGCTGTCACGGTCCTACTCACTGTCATAGTCCTGTTAGGTACTACCACAGTTATGATTCGTTCTACTAGGATTTCATACGCAGTCCTACTTAGTCCTGTTTTGTAGTGCCACAACCCTGCTTTGTATTGTCACAATCCTGCTTAGTACTGCCATAGTCCTGTTGAGTACTGCCACAGTTCCTTTAGGTACTGCCACAGTTTTGATTCGATCTGCTAGAATTTTATCTAGTGACGTCAAAGGCAAAAAAATATAATTTTGATTTCTCCTCGATGTTGTCGTTCAATTTTAGGATTATATTTTAAAATAAATGTATGTACAACTGGATAGTATACCAATGAAGTTTTAATTGCCATTCTTTTTATTAAGGCCGATTCACATGACGCCGACAAAAGTGCAATATAAGTTCAAAACAAAAACATGACAAAAATAAAACGAAAAACAGTTTTTTAAAACAAAACCAAACTGTAACAACCATGCAACGACAAAAAAATGGCAAAAATGCTGCAGTATTGTCGTCAATTTGTCTTAAAACATTACTATGTTGCCAACTTGATTGATGTAGATCGCCCATTTAATTATATATCTATTTCTCTGTTTTTTGTCAAACCTTTGATTTTTTCATCTTTATTACATCTGCCCAGCTTATTTTAAAAGGATAGAACTTACAATTTATGGGACCGTACAAAATATATTCGTCATCCACCTCTTCAATGACATCTTTCTTTGGCCAAGAATAAGTGTCGATGAATTTCTTTTTCGTTTCTTTCTCGGTGTCCTAGTATTTCCCGATGTATTTTTACCATCATTCGTTTTGCTCAAACTAACGTTTCTATTGCTAATGCCTAGTTCATTATTGTTTTGCACTAACCATGCATTTATTTTCTTTAACAATACTGCTATGAAAGATCATATGATGGAATGTGATAAATTATTTAGAAAAACAATATAGATCGGTATGAACGATGAAACTACCATATGATAAAACTTTTCAATATTAAATCATCTATATTACTTGCTTGTATCTAAGCGAAACACCATAGTTCATGAGTAACATGGTGGCATCAAGGAATTACACTTTCAATTTAAACACTAAGTATGTATTCCTTCAAATGGATTCGCATACAATATTTAATTCAAACCATAAAATCGTTTAAAAATTCAAAGAAAAATGTTCCAAGGCTTTTAGAAAAAATACTAAATATGAAGAGATATTTAGAAACTATTGGAGAAGAATTCAAATCAACAGATCTGGTTTAGTCACAGTTTATTTGACAATTTTATGCTATATATTTTTTACTACCAATCTTTCCAAGATATATCTGGTTTCTAAACTAAATTAGTCTGAACACAATTGCAACAATAATTGGGTTCCTCAATTTCTATGTGACATCATCGCAATTATGCTCAATTTTGGTTCAACATAATTATACAGTCAACAACCGCCTGCAACAAAAATCTAGTTGGGAAGGAAATTAAAACGAGAAGACAGATGATATTTCTTTCTCTTTGTCCCTTTTTCGATATTCAACGTTAGAAGATATACTTATCTACATCTACAGATCCCTTCCATTAAAAACAAATATACACATCCGCTATATCACGATCAAAACAAATGCTCGTCAACTAAGTTGTATAATAATAATAGTCAGTAATACAACCAGTGGCGGTGATATGCATAAGCGGAAATAAGCATTGCTTAGGGGCCCGGGCCCTTAGAGGGCCCTTTGGGGGGCCGGTAAGTTCTCTATTCGCTTATTAAATATCTCGATATCTTCTACTTCATTGTATAAATTGATAGCGCTGCAAGCTCAGTCTCCCACTCTCAGTTATCAGTCATCAGTGATCAGATTCGATTTGATAGCTTTGAAAAACCAACAAACATTTTTGAATTTTTAGAACCGAAAAACGTCTTGAGAATGCAAGAGGCTGAGCAAGTCCGATGTTGTTCTCTGAATGTTTTTTTTTACAGTGGTCTATTATGATATGTTTTTCGGACTTTTTCCACTGTCTAGGGTGTAAATCACACAACGTTTCGGGAGTTTTGATCTAGTGCCGTCTTCAGGTGTTCCTGGTTAGTCCTGAGAAGGACTGATATTGTACGTTTTTCTACGTAAATTTGTGCCTCCCCTGGGGTTTGAACCCGGGACCGCTGATCGCTGTGATTACTAGTCTGCCACTCTAACCGCCCTGGTGGTCACACCAGATTTTTTTAATTTCTGATCAATTTATGTTTACGGCGTTTTACAGATATTAATGATACAAATAAATACTAAGTATTTGTTACCTATTTTGACGTTAGTTCTTAGGATTTTACCTGAATATTATTTTATTTTACTATTGTTACTTAGGTAGATATTTATCCATCAGTTTGCTTTGTATTTGTGCCTATACCAACTTGAAGATTTTATTTAGTTTTATATTTTTAATTGACATTTTGTTAGATATGTTAGTTATAAAATGTGTTGAATGTTAGGCATTTACTACTGTATTTCTGTTGATTATAACTGGATGTTATTTTATTTTTTGTTAAACGGTTACTTTGTATGCTATAATTATAAATATACAATTCATTAAGTATATAAATCTATTTACAAGGGGGGGGGGGGGGCATTTTTATATTTGCTTAGGGGCCCAAGGTGCTCTTGCAGCGCCACTGAATACAACACGAGAAATCTGTGATAAGTCTGCCAAAAGATGCGGCGTTCAAGAAAATGTGAACGTTAAAAATACGATCTCGTTATCAGATGTTTACTACACCAAAATCCTTTGACGCACGTGCGTTGTTTCGCCGGAAAACTGCTGTACACAGAATTTCTGTTATGCAGATCATTCCCGGTACGATTTGGACGTTTCCGATTTTCAATCCGGTGACAAGCATCTTTGCATCTATTTACAGGCTTAATTTGAAACCCGAAGCGGAAAGCCCCCACGCATTTGTTCTTATTGAATATCCCAAATGACAGCATACACGTGGGGTAGATGAATAACCGGCAATTTTGAAAGAGCTTCCACAAACAAAATCATCGGGCGAATTAATTCTATCTATTGGACACCCGTCGTGAGTTAATTTTAAATAGCTTTTAGATTGTCAGTGTTTAGTAAAGTAGTATGTAATATATAAATCCTAATTTTAAACATATCAAAGTGATTCATACAATTAAACAATAACAAAATACAGTCGATGATGTTCTCAGAATTCAAATTACATATTGCTAAATCTATTAAATTGAGGAAAATTGTGTCACCTCTCCATTAATAATGGCAATATTAATCTAAACACAAATTTAAATTTATCCTCGACAACTGCATCTATTTTTTTACATGGATTATGTATTTTTTAACATACTAAATGCGCATATCTCTCACAATGCACAAATAGGAATACCACGTCATAACAATCCGTGATCCCTTTGGCTTGGTATAATATTCCAGATTGCATTTTTAAATTAAAAAATAATATATCGGTGTATAACAATGCACGAAAATTAAACAAACACCTCAACAATCGAGTCGGATAAAATTCGTCGGCACATATTTGGATCTGGCCATCTTTAAGAGATAATAAATTTACTATGGGTGTCTTCTGAAGGGTTTAGAGATATTGACATTTATGTGCTCAATAAAGTAAAAAAATGCTTTTCCTGTAAACTGCTATAACCTATTACTTAACAAAAAAAATTAACATTTAATTATTCGAGTGCCAGGACCATTCCTTTTACTATTTTTACATATTTATATTGAAGATTGGTTTCTAATTTATTTAATAGTATGGGAAAGTTTGTAACGGACCACCTGATATTCCTCGCCTGTAATGTTTGTTTTTATATTTAAAGATTTTTATATGTATTTTCTTGTGTATTAGATTTAAAATTGTATATAGTATAATTGAAATATTCCCAAAGCCGGTCCTGTGTAATAATAAAAGTATTCTGAAGTTAAGTTCGCTTTAAACGTGAATTAAGAGCCTACAACGAGAAGAGGCGCGGACCTTGATCCAGGTTAGCGCTATGTGTATACTCCAAAGTATAGTGCATGCATTTGCCCAAAGGCGACCGAAGCTAATTAGAAGCGGCCTAAAAGGGCCTTGCTGCATAAAGTGAATAGTGCAGCGAACAAGCGTTTGCGAGTCCCGTGAACGTAATTTACGTAGTGTACATGTAAGTACACTACAACAATTCTGCCATATTCAAAAGCGTATTCGAAGCGTCCATTTTAGCGGGCGCCAACTCGGCAGTCCGTGCGAGGCCTGCGCACCATCGGGGATTCCCACTATCACGCGTTATACCGTCCAGGGTCAATGACGCAGTGTAAGATGTGCTCAATTCAATGGGACCTACCAACATTGTAACACTTTGACAGTTATTATATGTAAAAAAAGAAAACGTACTTTATATATTCTTTACTATTAATATATGTATATTCCAACACAAGATCAAATAGTGCCGTTTAATGTACACGATAACTTTATAATTTCATCTACTAGGTGAGTTTTTTTTAAATGTTACAAGGCAATATCTCGAAAACGGTCCCAAATATTTTCATACAATTTTGGTGAGGTAATAGGGAGATGGGGGGACATATTTAAAAGTTTGTTTTATAATTACCCCCCTTCTCTATATTGAGGGGTAGAAGGTAACTTTGGAATTTTAAGTACGATGATGTACGTTTGTTAAAATTCGAATCTACGTAAAAAAGTACGTATGTGTACAAAAAATTTTTGGATTTGTTGTTTCGGTTACGGAATTATGATTAACTAAATTTTGATTGAATTTAAAAAATAAATAAATTTTACGAATAAATCAAGTTCACTTATTTCAGAATTATTATTCCTTTCCATGGAAATAAGTTGTTTATACTTAAGTCAGTTGAGAATTTTGACGTTTTAATTATTATTCATTTATTCATTCATTCATAATCTATAGCCTCTTTTACCTTTCGGAGTCGAGGACCATTCATACCTCGCGGGAAGTATTTTTTTTTATTTTATAACCTAATAAATCATAATTCCGTAACGGAAAAAGTCAATCAATTTTTTTGTACATGTATGTAGTTTTTTCTAATTTTATAAACTACAGACATCATCCTATTTAAAATTCCAAAGTTACCCCCCACTCCTCAAAATAGAGAGAGGGGGATAATGTAGAAAATATGTTTAAATATTTCCCCCATCCCCCTATTACCTCACCAAAATTTCATCAAAATAATTTTATACCATTTTCGAGATATCGCCTTGTAACACTTTAAAAAACTCACCTAGTATACAATCTTGTTGATTTCTATACGAAGTCGTAAATAGTTGTGAATTTTAAAACTGATCAGTCAGAAAACTGTTGAAATTACAATATATGTCTGTTCTAGTTTTATATAATATAAACTACCGATTTTTTTCATATCAACGAATAGAAACAATTTTTTACAATGGTTTTGCAGAACAACTTGCACATTTTCAGTTAGCTTTACAGAAACTCAATATCCCTAGTATAAAATAAGGAGTCTTAGTTTTGTAATATATTTTTAAAAAAATTGTTTTGCATAATTAACCCACGTGTAAAATTAGATAAAAATTCCATATACATATTATTACCTAGGTACTCAAAAACAATCGCTAAGACAAGGAAAAAAGATGCAATTTGCAAACAATAGATAAGGAGGGGAAAACTTCACAATGCCATAATAATTATAGTCGGCTATGTTTTTCGTAATATTTACTCTGAGCTACTTTTGTACTCACTGTACGACAGTGGCGTAACTTCAAATTCTGGGCCCGGGCGCCGTGATCTTCACCTGGCCCCTTAATTGCCAAGTGTAGGTCCTATTCTCGCCAAAGCATTTTTGATTATCATTTTTCAATTAATTTTTGTAATTCATAAACAGAAACATCAAGAAAAATTAACAATAGCGAGTGTTTTTCCCGGACTCATTGGAACTTTATACGGGACCGAGTTTGGACCTGCCGGGCTTTAAACTTCAGGAGGGCCGTTGGGCCCCCTGAAGTTTAGGGCCCGGGGGCCGCTGCCCCCTTTGCCCCCTCGGTAGTTACGCCACTGCTGTACGAACCGACTCTAGGTATATAAAAAAGAAATAATTTTCAAAAATATCGAATTACCTACTAACCAAATATGACTACTCAACTGGAATTTATTTTTTCTAAGTGCGTTACTGCTACATGTACTTTGCAAATTACAGTAATTACATTTTATGACCAAGGGCGGTCGAGGTTTTTGGTAATGCTACATACGGGCATTGACCTACTCAATCGAAGTACCTATCACAATATGAATACCTAATACATTAGAACTACCTGCAGTAATACACACAAGTATGGTTATGTCTTATATTTCGGCGTTATTCTATTTTTTAAATATATTTTCTTGTTAAATTGTACACAGGATTAAAAATGTAAATGTTTAAAACTGAAAAAATAGCTAGTACCTACCCGCATGATGTCTAAAGAACACCGAGCATTTGCCCTTATAGTTTATATAAAAACCAATGAAGTAGGGCCAAGGTTAGCAAAACAAGATTACTTATTTCTTAATTGCAAATATTAAAAATTAATGTAGGTACTTACCGAAGTCGATGAATTTTTTGATAGATAACGGGGAAGGATTGAATTGTGAATAAAAGTCGAGTATTTTCGCCACGCTCTGGCAACTTTTCGGAGTTAATCTCATTTTGAATTCTTCAATACAGTGTTTATGAAAAATAATAACACACTCTTTCACAACCGCCGCACGACTGAAATGACCTTTCTCATGTCGCGAGTTTTACTTCATAACCTGCCGGCTGCTGCGTCTTGCGCCGACGTTACGCCGCACACACATCTGTACACTCGCAGTGAAAAGTATTGAGCTGAGCTAACCCAAAAAATTCCTATCGTTTTTGCATTGTAATTAAAAATAGTTATGGAGTTATAAATAGTAAAGTAGGTATTAAATGTCCAATTCTTGATAAACTACAGCTAACCAACATTAGCACCATGAGGGAGATGACCGCTCCCCCTGCCATTTTAGTTGGGGGGGGGGGAGTATTTTAATATTAAAAAAAACAATAATATACCGGATATAAATAAATTGTGGTAAACCTTCAATACATTTTGCGTTTATGCATAGCGCTTTTCGAGAACAAAACACAAAGTTCTATGTATTAACTGTAATTAAAATTTAATTTACAGTTTTATTGGAAATTAGCTTGAATTTTTTATTGCAAATGGAACTGCTTTTATATTTTTACATAATTTCGAGCCGTTTGTATTGTTCCAGACCATGTGACGCAAGTCAGATAGTTGGCTACGATCAAGCTATATACGAGCCCCGTCTCATTGAATTTGGCCCAATCACTTAAAGGTTGCAATTATGATTTTTTTCTGAAGAGATAGAACTATGAACCGTGTTTTTATTTTTACTGCCATTATTACTTTTTTAATAATTAATATTAAAACAAATTATTTTGTTGCTTGGAACACAAAATTCCAGAAGGTTTTCTTATTAAGATCATTAATTCTCATTTCAACTAAATATATAATCAAGTTAGTTGTGTTTGATGAAAACAATCTAACGATGTTTGACGTTTCTAAATGTGTAAGTAGCATCTGTTACAAGTATTCTTATGCTAAATAGCTTAAGTTTACCGAAAATGGTCCGTGGAGAGTCGGAAATAAAAGATACTCGTTTCTCCGTCAAAGATGGCAAATCTGGGACAAAAATAAGTGAAATTGGGAAGTTATCACGATATACTGTTCGCAACATTATTCGTCTGGATAAAACTACCGGTTCCATTGCTGAAAAAATTAACGTTGGAAAAAAATCTTGCATAACTGACATTAATAAAAGAGCTTTAAGAAGAATAATAAAACAAAAGAGGCGTTCTAATTTTGATGAACTCAGTGTGTTATGGAATAATACAACTGTAAAAAGTTTCTCAAGGGCCACTTGCCACAGGACAGCAAAAGAACTTGGTTTTCAAATTTACAGGGTAGGTTTTTATTTTATTAATTTTCATTCTACAAAAACGCTAAAAGCCGATTTATTTTGCAGGCAAAAGAAAAATATTTGTTAACGGTGCAACAAAAGCAAAATAGGCTACGCGCCTTCAAGATATCTGGGACGGTTTTACTCCAGATGAATGTCAGGACCTGGTTAATACTATACCCAAATGTATAAAAGTTGTTTTAAAGAGAAAATGTGACGTCACTCAATGGTAAAATTGAATTTGTGTGACCCTGTAATCTTAGCTAATTTAGCTTGAAATGTAGTTTGCACTTTAAAACAGCTAAAATAGCTCTCACTTGATTAATATTGTTCAATTTTTGTTATAATTTGATGAATTTATTTATTAATTTAATAAAAGCAATAATAAATGTACTTTGTCTATTTCATTTAGCAGATCTTTCTACTGCTAAACAAAATTTTACTGATTGGGCCAAATTCAATGAGACGGGGCTCGTATATAGCCCATTAATACCTAGCAATCCTGGCAACGTTCCTTCACCAACATTTAAAAACCTCACTATTTGTTGTCAATGTGACATGTCAACACAAAGAATCGGAGTAAATAGGTTATGCTCACTGATCTTATTATTTTTAACAAAAAGTTAAACATTAACCTTTATGCGAGTTACGTATTCACACTGCATGTTGTTATGCTAAGAATTATATAATCAGCAGGAAACTGCAGTTGATAACCAATAATATATACCGAGAGATCAAATAAATTTATAATTAGTGTAATGCGTGTGGCAGTACTGAAGTGTATTGTCAGTGTATGTCAAATTCGAGGTTAGTAGGTTAGGTTTTGTTTGTTATTTGACACAAATTGATGTAAAACTTAACCTGACATAACCTTGACATAAACTGACAATACACTTCAGTACTGCCAAATGTATAACACGAATCACAGGCGACTCTAATTATAAATTTATTTCATCTCTCCGTACAGTGAAAATAATGTAAGACTGTACAGCTTACAGATTCTAGATTCAAGCGAGGTGAAAATCGGAACTAATGTTAGAATCTAGTAATTTCCAAGTTTTGTATTGGTAACACTTTTGACATCTATCATATTGACATTAAATTATTAACCTTATTTAACCTAAATGATACAATAAATCAGAGGTGTACTCAACATAGTGGTATGGCGCATTATCAATTCTTAAATGTTAAATAGGATTGCAGAAATAGCCGCGTTGAGTTGCACAACCAGACTCTGCTAAATCTTCTATCCCAGATAATAATTCATTCAAAGAATTTTCACACTTTAAAAAACAAAGAATCTGCCATATGACTGGTGTTAGTAACTGCGCAAACAAAATCCCTCTACCCACCGCTACTGATTACTTGTCATTTAAAATGTAACCAAACTTTGTATGTTTGACAATTACTTCTTTCCAAATATTGCCAATTCAGTGAAATCAAATACAATCAAAGCGCCTTTCAGGGCCTACCTTTAGAGTCAATCTAGATTCGGTAAGCTGTACATGGCTGGATTATACAAAATTAGTCATAGGGCATTTATTCAATACTACCATGGTGTTTGTAAACAAAATAATAACACCTAATTGAAACTGGATTATTTCATTGTAATTTCAAAACCGTCAATTGTTACTGGTATGGGTAAATTGATTAATGCTAAATAATGCTCTTTGGTCTTACATTATTCACACGGTATAGGCTGCTTATTTTATTGTGAAACAACTAGATAGGCAATGCATTTAAAAAGCTTATAACCTTTCACAGGTAACTCAACTTCAAAGCTTCAGGTAACCTTTTTCTATCATAAAAAATGAACACAAAGCTGCAAAAAAATTGTCATGTGAAGTTTAGTTTTCTTGTACGGTGTGGTTAATGTTACCTCCAACAGCAAATTATAAGGAACTATAACGAAAACTTAAATAACACGCATATTTTATCAATAGGAAATACATTTAAAATAAAAATTATGGACTAATTTGTTTTAACTATTCGTATTTCGTTTTTGAAATGGTGTTAAAAGATAACCAACTTTCTCCAAAATTCTTATTAACAACTTTTGACTGTGACATCAGATTTATTACAAACTGTAATTGCACTTGCATTTGTCTTTGTACCATGGAGTACGTGGCATATGAATATGCAGACATGATATGGGTTTTAGAAAACTTAGGAAATTTTAATGAAGCTGCAAGGGAGTACGCCATACGTTTTCCCAACAGAAGGCATCGCTCTCATACTGTGATAAGAGCTGCAGATCGAAGACTAATAGAAATTGAAACCACTAACCAGCTCATGATATGTATGGAAGTCGACTAAGAACAGAGCTGTTTCGAGTACAGACAAAAGGTACTCGAGTACCGAGTACAAATACTTTACCTAAATGTAATCGAGTACCGAGTACAAGTACACAATGAAAGTATTCGAATACCTATACAAGTACAGAGTACCAAGTACAGAGGAATGCAATGGCGGAACAATGGTAAAAACAAAACACAAAATTTTTCAAAGTCCTATTTTATTGGCTTTGAAAATAACAAGTTTTTCGTGAATGAAAATAATCGTTCTACTGTGGCCGATGATAGCAAGCATAAATAAAATGAAAGAACTTTTCTATAATATTGTATAAAAAGAACACGTTTTCTTCCTGTACATCGAAAACTGTACGTTAGAAAACATAAAATAAAAAGTAAAAGTAATTTAATCTCTTTATCATTATGCAAAACATCTAAAATTCATGTCAATGCTATACTTTTTGTAACCGCACATGCTAAGTGGCCAAGGTGATCTAAATACGGCTCACAACTTCGTTAATGATGCTGCTTACTTACCACCTATTACTTTTAATATATCACATCACTAATCGGTAATCACTGTAGTCGCTCACTTATTAAACAATGAACTAACCGGAAACCTGAACACTGCACGACTGTAAGAGTTACAAAACTGCAATTAAGCTTTTTATGGCAACTGGCGGTCACATGTCTGAAATTGGATAAAAATGTAGGTACTTATTGCGCAGTGCAATGTACTCGAGTACCCGAAAACGTATTCGAGTACACGTAAATGTATTCGAGTACTCGAAAATTTATTCAAGCACAGGGATATGTACTTGATAACACGTGCAAGTACATCTTAAAAAATGTATTCCTGGACTGAGTACTGAGTACACTAAAAGTACTCAGAGTACAGTTACTGAGTACTTGTACTTGTACTTGAGTATCGCACAGCTCTGACTAAGAATAAGGAAACCCAACTTAGAGAAAAATATTTTACAAATAATAGCTGAAAATCCAGAAACTAGTATACAAAGTATTTCTAGAAATTTGGGTGTTTCTAAAACTCATGTACATACGATTTTAAAAGCTGATGGACTGCATCATCACAAACACGAGTTCAGAATTTATTGTAGAAAGACCATAGACATCAGTACCTTTTGCGAGTGGTTGGTAGAAGCTACAAGCCCATGAAAAAGTTCTTTGTTTACAAGCAACGTGTTATGGACAGTCACAAAGAACACGTTTGGGCCCATGACAATATCCTGATGCAGTTCACGAAAGAAACTAGTAGGTACGTTTTTCAGTAAATGTATGGACAGGAATACTTGGAGACAGGCTGATTGGTCCTTTTATACTTCCTGCAAGACTAAATGCAGAATAGCTATTTATGCAACAAGTGCTAAAAGTCGACGTTTATGCACGAGACATGAAAATTATGAAACGAAGCCGAAGGCTGAGTTTCATAACATGTCTAGTGCATAAACGACTTTTAGCACGCGTTGCATACAATATTTTATCTACAACCTTAATTTTACTGTTATTAATCCATAAATATCGATTTAACAAATGTTTGCCTCTATGACACTTCTAATTTATATCATAATAAGTAGTAGATCATGCGCGGGCAAATGTTTGCGAAGCCAGTGCTGTCAGGGTCAGTTACGAAATGTAATTATTAATACTCCACATCTGAGTGTATTCATTACATAACGCTTTAATTATTTCAAAAACACTTTACCTGTAACGCAAGAAGCAACTAGAATAACTTTACAACTTCACTTCCAGTTCGAAATTGTAGTTTTATAACCTCACTTCACTTTTAGCACTAGAGCTAAAAGTAAACAGCTGATTTCTTTAACAACGGTAAACTATAAAACGTCACTTTTAGTGAAACAAGCTAGCGCTAAAAGGCCTACTCTTAGTAGTGGTCGTGGGCCTACTGGAGAATATTCCTCTTGCACTCCGGCGCGATATGTGGGTGCAGCTCAATGGTACACCATCACATTATGCAGGTTCGGCAATGGTTTAACCACCATTAACCTGACAAATGAGTCGGTCATGGAGCTTCAAGAGCTTGGTCAGTGAGAAGTCCGGATTTAACACCTTTGAACTTTTCCCCCCACGGGAAACACTTGAGTAATTTGGTTTATGATACTCCTGTCCAAACTCGAGAAGACCTGACCGATCAAATTTATAAAGCAGCCACCACCATTAACCCCAGAATGTTGCAGTGTGTTCAAGATGCAATTATTGTGCGTGCACACAAGTGCTGCAATGCTAATGGGGGGCACTTTGAAAACGCTTTACATAATGTAATGGTTTTTGAGCCAAAAAATTGATTGAGAATTATTTTTGCTTATTACTACTTAATTTTGTAAATAAAAATGTTACTTTGTGCATTATTCAATTATTGTTCCGTCTAGATTTAATCATACTTATTTGAGCATTTAAATTTGTCACTTCCAAACAGCCTTCTTGTGTACATTTATTAAACAAACCTCACCTAACAGTGTTGTAAAATTTAATTTTCTTTTAATGCTTTGTACGAGGAAACTAGACACTGTGGAGAGTTTGTGTTGAAAATCGTACGACACTCATTAATAACCAATAGAAAAATTAGTTCACGCGCCATAACCAAGACAACAACAAAATTACTCCAACTTGATATGCCACCAGGGGTAGAAACAATATGCTTCGCGGACGATACAGCCATAGCAACAACGGCCAAATCAAAGGAAGACATCATCGTAGTAGCAAACACAGCCATCGAACAATTAAAGTAAAAAACTGAGGAGAAGGGACTGGAAATTGCCGAGGAAAAAACTGAAGCGGCAATCTTATATGGGGGTAGAAAAATGAGTGAAACCATAATACAAGTGGGAGAGACCGAAATAACGACAAAAAAGGCGATAAAGTACCTAGGGGTGTGGTTTGACCACAACTCCCACATGAATAAACATGTAAAAGAGGTGACCCTAAAAGCAGAAAGGTCAATTACCGCTTTAACAAAACTAATGCCGAACGTAGGAGGACCTACCGCGCTCAAGAGAAAAATACTGAGCAGCGTTGCCCATTCTATTATGCTGTACGGGGCACAGATATGGGAAAATGCGATAATACAAACAAAATACAGAAACATGCTGGCGAAACAACAAAGAAGAATAGCATTGAAAATATCAAGCGGCTACCGTACTATCTCGACAGAAGCTGTACAGGTCATAGCACCGATTAAACATATCAAACTTCAAGTTGAACAAAGAAGACTTTCATATGGAAAGGATGAACGAGGCAAACAGGAAGTAACCACCATAATAATTGATAGATGGCAAGAAAGGTGGAACAGGCACACGGGGAAAGCCATATGGACAAAGAGATTAATTATAGACCTTCCAAACTGGGTAAAAAGAAGGTACGGTAACACAGACTACTACTTGTACTTGCCTAGAAATTTCGATACAGTTTGTGTTGACTAATTTTTTTAATGTTTTCCACATTTCTTGAGGATGATTTCTGTATCTATCAATTTTCTTAAAGTAATATTCACTCTTTTTCTGATATAACAAGTTTACAACTTCATTTCTATGCTTTTTAAAAATTTCCCAATTTCCTGATCTATCTAGTCCTACACTATTTTTAAATCGTTTGTAGCATGTATCTCTTTCTTTTATTTTGTTAAAAACCTGTAAGTCAAACCAAGGAACCTTACTTTTAAATTTATAACTTAAAATTGGAGAAATATTATTCACTACTATATTACAATTTGTCTGAATTTCATCCAGAATTAGATTCACATCAGTAGAATTTAATGACCATGTAAATGACAGTAACTCTGTGCTTATTGCTTGCAAATTATTTTCATATACAATACCGCGAGCGGTCGACGAATTGCCGAAAATTTTTGTCAAAGTGTATGAGTGTTTATTGCTTCGATATAAATTGGTCGAGTGCGACAGCACGAGACCAATTTTGAAGCAATAAACACGAATAAACACTTTGACAAAAATTCATGCAATTCGTCGGCTGCAAGCGGCATTTGAAGGACTATTCAACGAACAAAATTGATATTTCTTAGTAATTAATCAATTTTATCACGTCCTCTTTGAAAATAAAAATCTGTTGACGTAAAATAAATTGTTTGTCAATTTTGACATTTCTAATATCATATTTGATTAATTTTACAGGAAGTTAAATAAATGTCACAGGAAGAGAAAAAAATTGTCATTAAAACTACGCTAGCGGAATTGTTGCACAATTTTACGCTGATTGGTGGCAAATGACATAAATACTAAATTATGATTGGTGAATAGTTAACTTGAAGGGGGTGAGTTGAATAGTCATTAAAATTTCTGAATTTTTTAACATTATTAGAACTTTCATGGCTATTAAAAATATTCACAGAAATTATTAAATGATCAGCAATAACAGGACAAGTATGTACGTCAGCTGTAAAATTGTTAAGGTTACAAACAGAAATAGGGACAAATATTAACCCAGACAATATAATACCATTTATGTTAGAAAACAAAACAAAGTGAGATGCTATATACAAGTATATAAGAGAGATAATACAAGCCAAAGAGGCACAGAAAAGAGCAGAAGAACAATAACAAAGGACTCATAGAAACAGAAGAATAAGAAACAAGAAAGAAGGAGAGAGGAAGTAGAATAACATCGTATCGGGAATATAAACCCACCCTGAAGTAATGCTACCGTGATTCCAGGGTGAGATCTGCTGTACTTAGCGAGGTGTTTTAACTGGTAAACTGTGGTAAGAACCACCGGAGTCCAGCACTCCCAGGCGGGAGAAGAACCGTACGCTCGAGGTTAGTCCATACAGGATTTCACCACCTGACAAAAAAAAAAGAAAAAAAAAGGCATCCTGTATACACCTATGCTTGAGCTAAGTGCTTGTGGTCAGTTATTATTTTGTTGTTAGCAGTTGTAAGCTGTTACGACTTACGACGTCCATTTTATCTCCACATTTTTACTGTATTTCAAAAATAAATCTTTTTAAAAACTTATTTTGGTGTAATAAAAACTTAATTTGTGGATACCACGGATATATTTTACCGTAGTAAATTGTTACCAAAAGTATTTATTTAAATGCAAACAGAACTAAAAACATTGTGTGATTGGGCTGAGACTAAACAATTTAACAATAAATGAAGGAAAAACAATTCGTAATAATATACCGAACAACCACCACAGACATTTAACCATCAACGCAACCCACATAAAAGAAACTTACGTAAACTACCTATATTTAACTATAGGTATCCAGCGAAGTTATAATGCAAACATAATACTAATAATACAAATGGTTTACTGAATAAGTAATAACAGCAAAAAACAGGAGACATTTTTAAGTTTGTAAACAGTGATGCCAACTGTAGCCTACTAGTTCAATATCCCGTCATAAGTTGCAGTCGTACATGGTGGACCAATTGACCCTCCGGACCAGTTAACCACACGTTACCCTAATCGTAAGCATATGCACCAAAGTTGAAATCGATATGTTTACATTTGTGAAAATTAATATAAAATACAAAAATAAAAAATTGAACTTCAAGACCCTATAACTTCTTACTGGATGGACTTTGTACTAAGATATATTATGTTCAATCGGTTTATTATAACCTAAGGCAGGGGTGGCGAACCAATGGCACGCGTGCCATTGATGGCACGCGGCGACATAATTTGGGCACGGCCTTAATTAAGGAATTTAGGTACCTCATCGAAACAATTTATTTTTTCCTCTACATTTGAGGTCATAGTAACAAAGTTTATTGTGAACAAGGCTACTGGTGACGGAACGGCAACTGACTGCGCGACAGAGATAGGTAGATTTTGCGCGAATTTCTGACCGAACGGATGGGAGTGAGCTGCGGTGTGAGCTAGCGCAGGCAACGCGAAGGGACGGCGAGAGAGGCGCTGTTACCCTTAGTTTGTAGTTCGCATGCAGTATTTGAAATAACTAGTTCGAATTTACTTTAAGCATTTATTTTGTAAGTTTTCCCCTGGATCGTTAGGCAGCCCTATTTACATTTATTTTTAAATATTTAATAAATTTTCCTCTCTGTAGCTAGGCAACCTTATTTTCATCTTGTGATAACATTTTTCAGCAAATTACAGCTATGTTGCTATTGATTTAGACCACTCTGCATTCCAATAGTTTTTCTGGTGGTCCTTTTCCAATTTTTGGGAGATTTTGATAACCTGAGTTGAATTGCGTGTGGTAGTATTTCTCGACCTTTTCCATCCCAGCCTTTGCTTGAATAACTTGGTTGCCCCTCGGCTTCGTGCTTCACCAGCGTAATTATAGCTTGGTTCATTTGTGAGGGAGAATTTGGAAGCAACGAAAGCCCACTGAACGTTAAGATAATTGTTTATGGTTGCAATCCTCACGTTCACTACGCTCTTGTGAAATTTTGGGGCCCACTTTCGTTGTTTGCACGGCACTCCAGGCTGTCCGCCACCTCCAGGTTAGTCTTTTTCAGCTCCCGCCTTTTAGCTCGGTGATGTACCTAGAAATATGTATTTTTAGCCTATTTCGACCTGGCATTATTTGATGGCACCTCATGGCCTCATTAACCATTTCTTTAGAAAAAAATGGCACGTAGATCAATAAAGGTTCGCCACCCCTGACCTAAGGAATCTATGACCACTCAAGTGTCCCTTTTGAAATACCCTGTATAAAGCAGCCGCGAGCATAAATAAGAGGCTCCCCCAAGTGGCAAAACTAGCGATCAGTTTCCTCGAGCTGCTTGCAGAAGCTGAAATCGTTTTGAGTTCGAACCGACGCGGTTCGAACTCAAAACGATTTCAGCATTTTTTATCTGCACATTATTATTATTATGATTGGCAGTAGAAAGGCAGCTTCATGCTGATATATCCACATATAATATTTACATGATATTGCATTATGTTGTATCATGCAGGTGCATCTTCTGTCCTCGTAAAGTGGTTGTTGATTGGAGTTTCAACATAGATTTTAGCCCTGGACAGTCATAATAATTGTTTAATATTTTTAAAGTTTCAATGAAATTGCCACGTTGCCGACGTTGTTGCAGCATTGGAAGTTTGAGCAGTTCAAGATGATGTGGGTACTCAAGTCTTCTGAATCCATGTAGTAGTTTGGTAACCCGACGTTGGGTGTCCTCTATTAATGTAACATCCTTCTGGAAGTAAGAACTCCATATCTGAAAACTGTAATCCAACAAGGGCCTAATGTATGTTTTGTAAATTTTGACAAATGTATCTGGTTTAAGATATTGGAATGCTTTCTTTATATAGATTACAGAGTTTGTAGTTTTGACAATTTCGGTTATATAGGACTCCCATTTTAGGTTCCGGGATAATAGTATTCCAAGGTGTTTCTGTTCACTGACGCCAGAAATAGGAACACCATTAGTGTAGTAGGCTGTTCTAGGATTATTGGCTTGAATTTGCATTACCAAGTGTTTCCTGATATTATTAGAAACGTGTTGTTTATGTACCAAGGACATTATGAAGATGTTTATGCCCTTTTGAGGGCGACAAGTTTATAAGTCTGAGGGCCTCCGGCCCGAGGGCTATGAACATCATGTAACGCCCATGGTGCATACGTTTTATTTTCGACTTTGAATACGCAAATAACTTGAAAAGCTTGCATTTGAAATGATTCAGTGTATATCTTACTTTACTTTACTTATCACGTTACCTGGTGAAATTAGTCAAAGTCAAAATAATTACTCGCATATGACAGCATGCCTCATTGTTTAACTGTCAATTGCTAACCTAGAAACGCAAAGCCCAATTTACATTACCTAAAAATTGCAAAAATCCTCTATAAGACTTGCCCGGATTTTTAATTCCGCGACTGTACAGTTCAGTACAGCTATTAAACCGCTCTTAAAATAAGTGAAACCATAAAGTGTTATTAACACAAAATTAGTCTTAATTTGGATGTAGTGTTACAACTAAGTACTACAAGGTGGCGCACAGCCGACTGATACATTTTAAATCACTATTAGAGTAGAAATATTTCTTTTAAAACAACGAAACATGGATTTTATAATGACCAAAAACACCAAATTTTATTTTTTAAATATTCCAAGAGTCTGCGATCTGCGCCGTGTTGAACGTTGAGGATTTTGTTGAACTGAGTCTCTAACTCTTTCAATATTCGCAATGGTGCGAATTCTTCCTATAGCACCGTGTTTAACATTGAATAAACCACCCGTATTTTCCAATTTACTAACCAAACTAACCCATGACAATATTGTATTCCGTGAAGATAATGCTGCACGCGGTTGAATATCGTAATGTCGTTCAAAATGGCGTCTTGTCTGTGTAATGGATTTACTCTCATAATAAAATCGAACTGTCACTGTACGATGAACTAAGGTCCATTGCTCCATTATAATTACTAAACATTAACTTGAAAACTTACACTAACTGTTGCGAATAGCAAAGTTTTGTTAGCACTGTCACTTTGACAGAAAACAAAAAACACAATGTATCAGTCGGCTGTGCGCCACCTTGTAGCATCGTTTTAAGGTCAATCGCATTGATATATGTAATAGAAGTGGCCCAAGATATACTAAACTTACTCAAAATTCCCAACAATTTTATTGAAAGTCTAATATTGATAGGTGCAACGAGACCTTAAATTGCTCCTCGCTGTTCACCTCAGTACTGATACACATTCAAAAACTATGGTTATTCGCCTCCTTTAAAAATTTAACAGCCGGCGATCTCTGATACCTGCAAAATATGCTATATCCAAGATTCGGGGGGTTGACAAGGCCTCGGCTAGCTTTTTTAACTCTCGACAGAAATGGCGTGGTGTAAGGATCAAGCTAAGAAATGCTTCTGGCTTTTACAATTAAACAGTAGATAAATAAAAGAATTGGGTGCCATGTCATTATTCACAACAAATAAACAAACCTAGCTAGCAAAATAAATCAACACCTACCTTGCAAGCTTCGCTGCATACCTCAATCTAAATATAGTAATGCTAGCAACAACAAATACTAACAGTAACAGTCAAAAGAATATTTAATATTCAGCACAAACAAATCAAGGTTGGCGTCACCCAACTTACACACACATGTAATTGTATATCGGGACAAAACAATATTTTAAAAAACTTCAAATCGAAGTAGCATGTCAGAACTCGCTAGTTATAGCTTAAATTACCACTTCAGGCTAACACCTGTGCAATCACAAATGACATAAACATATAATGCCAAGGGCACTATCTGAGATATAATATACAATCTATTTCAGCAATTTCAAATTATTTAAATACTCGCACTTTTGCGGTAATAACAATTGAGCCAAAGATTGATTTGATATGCTCAGTTTGAGTTCCTAAAATCTTAGTAAGAACTGACATAAGTTTGTGGCATCATGCCTTTGTCGATAAAAAACAGAGCTGATAATGGTATGTACTTACAGTTTAATTAATGACAAAGTCCAGCGATCTGCAGGGGTCCTGTTCTGTCACTCAAGAATCCGACAACCCGCTCTCGAGGAAAAAATGTAGATATTGTTAAAATAAAATCGTTAAAAAAGTAAAAATAGTGAAAAAAATGGTGCTTTCAATATCGATTTTTTGACAAAAAAACCCGAGTAATTTCATCACTATACAAAAAAATATTTTTTCAACAACCATAAAAAAAGGGGACACTCACGCATCGCTGTCAATGCACGAAGTTTTCAATTTTTTAACGTATCAAAAAATAGGATCTTTATTTACGTTACCATTGACGACGTAAAAAATTGCTATTTATGCAACAAGTGCTAAAAGTTGATGTTTATGCATGAGACATGAAAATTATGAAATGAAGCCGAACTTTGAGTTTCATAACATGTCTCGTGCAATAATACTTTTACCACAAGTTTGCATACAATATTTTTTCTACGACCATAAATTTTCTGTTATTAATCCATAAATGTCAATTTAACAAAGGTTTGCATTTATCACAGTTATAATTTAATGTTTTAGAGCGTTCGAATGACTTTTTTGACTCGGCTGTCGCCTCGTCAAAAGAAATAACATTTTTCTAAAATCATTAATTTTGCTCACTTAATACAAAAATAACATCTGTCACATTATTGTACACTTATGTCAAAACTGTGAGTTTCCAATTTAAAACAATAAAAGTGTAACTAACATGATTTTTAATGAGTTTTCTATACCACCATTGATTAAATAACTCTAAAGATATGCAACGCAACGTTAAAATCTGTACTGCATCTCCCTGCTACCCGCGGCCCCCGCTTCCAGCAACTGGTTCGCAAGATCGTGGCGTCGCTAGCGGAAGATATCTCAACTTCCTTTCTTTGGCCACGGTGTGATTATATTTGACTGAGTTGCACTTTGTGTTATCAGTTAGGCAGTGAACATATATAAACAAATAACGAAGATTACGACGCTCAGCCATTTAGAAATGTAACTCTCAATGCTTTGACCCAGGGGCGGATGGGCCAGTCTGGATTTTGGGAAATTTCCCGAAGGGCCGCTGGCTTCGGCCATAACGGGGGCGGTCCTAGGGTTGCCAGGTGGCCGGTCCTAGGGTTGCCAGGTGGCCGGGATTTCCGGGATTGTCCCGGAATTCATTGCTCTGTCCCGTGTCCCGTAATTTTAAGCTAATGTCCCGGAATGCAAAATTCCATCAAAAATTTACCTCTTTTTAATGTAATTTCGGTGCACTTTTAAAAAGTGAAGAAAAATACATACATTTCAGCATTTCACAGACATACAAATTGCTGCAGATATCCATTAGCACATACTTGGAAGAAAGATATGACTTTAGTTCAGTAATTTTACAAACAATTTAGTTTATTGTCTCTGAAATCAGAAAAAACTACTTCTAACTTGGGATTTGTTTCCTGAATATCCAGCATTTTTAAAAATTGAAGGTGTTATTGATTTTGACTCATTTTTTTTCCAGTTTGCATGTCTTAAAACTGTATTTGATACCCCTCCCAAAGATATGCCCAACGATAACATTTGGGCTTATTTGTTTAAAAAAATGTATACCTACCATTCTCAAAAAATTGTTTTATTTGTCCTGTCGATACCAGTCAGCAATCCTTTTTGCGAACGAATATTTAGCCTGCTAAATAATCTTTGGACAAAAGAAAGAAATCGCATGTCTTTTGATCTTTTGAACTATGAAGACTTTTCACAGAATTTTCAACATTTTTAAACGGGCCTGAAAGAAACACACTTATAAAATTGAATATAGACCTATTACTTTACTACAGCTTTAGTTTCTCCTGATAAAGATATATATATTTTAAACCTGCCAAAAATTAAAAAAATTAAAAAATATCCCATACCACGCCCTTAGGTTTTACAACCAAAATACTCTTCTGCGTCCTGGTCCACGTTTGCCATATATCTTACTTTGTATAATAGATTGTAGTAGGGTGTACTTATTCTCATTCCTCATTATATATCCGAGGTATTGGAGTTTGCGTATTTTGATGTTGTTCATGATCTCTTTACTTTTTTTTCATTCTCTCCAGAACTTTAATATTTATTACACGGTCTTTCCATAATATCCGCAATATTCTCCGGTATAGCCACATTTCAAAGGCTTCGATTTTTTTGTGATTGTTTCGTTAAATGTCCAGGACTCGACCCAATAGAGCAAGATGGGAAAAATGTAGCATCTTGGCATTCGAGTTTTGGTGTCAAGGTGCAGATCATGGCTTTTGAATCTAGTTTAATATATTGAAGACATATAAGGATGAGGAAGACGAATAGGACCGGCACCTTATTAAAGATCCACATGGATAAGTCTTAGTAAGTGAAGCAATGGCCATGTTCAGGAAAGAATAAATTTGCCAAAATATTTGAAAATCACAGTGATTTACAAGAGACTACAAACATTTAGATACAAAAATGTTGGTATAAAATGTATGCTTGCAATGTATGGTGCAAAGAAAGGTAACTGCTTAAACTCTTACAGGAATGTTTAATTGATTGAAAGTTTTTTATTATTCATATACCGCAAATTAAATGAGGTTACAGACAATACAATACATATATTTTTTAAATAAAAACATTTTGAATTTTAGGTTTGTTCTTTTATTAAGGCGTCTACTAAAAAAAGTAGCGTTAATTTAGCATCATTATGCCCTACGATGGATTCAGCAGAATAACATTTAAAACGCGTGTATTTGCAAACACAGTTGTGGCTGGAAAACCAAGATATTTCAAGGGAAGATTGGGGTTCGAAATATGATACAGGAAAGTGTTTTCCAATCCTAATGACACAAGAACCAGCTCCACAAAAAATCTATATTTTTTTGCAACTACAAAACTAGTTGCGGGCCAGCTTGTGGGTGTAGGAAAAGTGGCCTTTAGGCTCGGCGGCTTGCTGTGAATGTGGCGGAAATAGTTGCCTTAATTCACGACCGGCAGTGTCAATGGAAGAAGTAGAGGAAAAAGAAACTAAAGCTAAATAATTTTTTTCTTGTTTTTAAATGTATCTTGAGTTAATTTTAATAAATCAATTAAAATATAATATCTTTAATACTCATTTAACTCTTCTATAATTTTTTCCACCATTTTTCAGACACCACTTGGGATGAACGACCCAAAAAACCCCCGAGGTATAGGTATCAAAAATAAAACAAAAATTGACCCCTTTCCGCCATTTTGGTCCGCCTTTTTTATTTTAGTTGAGTTTTAAGGTCAAATTCGTAATCCGCGACCCCAAAAACCCCCAGACATCTAATAAAAATAAAAAATAAATAAAATAAAAAATTAGACCTTCGACGCCATTTTGTTTTTAGGCCCATTTTGAGGCCAGATTCGTAATCTGCGACCCCAAAAACCTTATGTTATCAAATTTCAAGCAATTGTTTTGAATAAATAAAATAGTTACACATTTTTTAATTAAGAGTATATTAAAAACCACTTGTTTGTTAATAACAATTGAAAAAATAAAAAGCACACTTTCTCACCCATGGGGAATTTTTCTATAAACTTTTTCCGAAATAATAAAAAACAATCTTCAAAATCGGTTTTGAGTCAACGAAGTTAAAACTTTGGCGAATTTTTAGCGTTTAGAAAATGGACTATATCAGTTAATCAAAATAAATTATTATATTCTGTTATGTTTACAACATAATTTTTATCAATTTTAAACAAACTACGTACCTACCCATTAATAATTTATTTGTAATTCAAAGTTCCCTTTAGGATATGCACAATCATATAAAAAAGCATGAAATTCTTTTACCCACCTAAAACCGGCCCTGATAACTTTCCCTCCAACCATATTAACTAATGAATGTAGGGAAATTCGGCTACATTTCCTGAACTAATTTATGAAAAACTGTAACACGACTTACCTTCCACAACTTTATGTACAGGAATAAGGTCCACGATTTCATCAACGTCAAAAACAAATTGTTTCGGTATTGCACATTTTTGTAAAACTTTTCTCACAGAACTGCATGAAATGTCTTTAGTTGCAAAGTGTTCCTCACAAATTAATTTCTGACATAAGTCTTCATTGTCCATTTCTGCTATAATAATGTTACCACAATTTTTTTTCCATTCCTCGCATCTTTTAACATCCTTGACGGGGAATTTAAAATAACTTAGGTTGCGCTGATTCTTTATAGAATTATTACAGTTAATATACACACAAGTATGAGAAACCAATGGCTTAGGCATTGCTAATTATTTAAATCAATGCTTTGAAACACAGAACACGATCCAACCAAATCTAGATGTTCACACGACAGCTGTTGCCGGCAAACTGAAAATGTTTCGGTTGAAACGGCGAGAGACGCGCCATCTGTAGGTCGCTACATTTCTACAGCACAATCAGCTCCGTAAAGCTGCGTATCTTCTTCTACTTATTTAATCAATGATACCACTTAATTTTAACGTGCAAATTACGTCTTTATAACACGTTGCCAATGGTTTATGTAATTCTTCGCCTGCCTATTTAATTAATTTTAATCTTTTAATTACAGACATACAATGTACACTTGCTTTCAAAACTTTCGCATACACCTATTTTTCGCTGTATTAAATCAGGGTTGTAATTAATCAATTCCGACATTTAAATTTTTGAAAAGTCAAAATGCCTCGACTGACAGCACATGCTGTCAATGTCATTTTTAACCTAATCTCAAAATTACCCGTTCACATAGTTAAAATTTTGTAAAATTGCTGTTACTTGATTTTGAATGTGTACGCGAAAGTTTTGAAAGCAAGTGTACATCTACCATTTAAAAAAAATTAAATTATTGAAGAAGGTTCCATGAAACCGAAATGTATTAAATAACTAACTCGATGTTTTAAATTTCATCTTTAAAAATTATTAATGGCTGGAAATATTTCCCACATATTGTAGAAGAAAAAATTAGCTGTAAAAATATAAACTAATCTAATACAGTATGACAGAAAAATGATCACCGAACTATATTTTAATATTTCTGTTACGATCGTAGAAAAAATAGAGTATGATACACGTATATAAGTACAATTAACGCACTAGGGACGTTAAAAACATTCCACTTCATGTTGTCGTGCTCTTAGACTCGTCCCACCTGCTTTATAGGCTTACTTAAGGTCTGGACACACATTCCCGGACCGTGCCAGGGCCAGAGCACGGCCGTAATCCTGTTAATCTCGGCCCGTTTATGTAGAAACCACACATGTCAGTGTGCCGCCGTGTTATCGACATTGGGGTGATTATTCGGAAGTTTTGTCAGTCTGCTTCGAAATCTTTGATGTGATCGGTTAGAAATATACGCAAAAATGTTGCGCATTTTTCATAATAGTTAATAAAGAATTACAGCTTTCGCGTTAGAGGAAGAACAGAAGAAAAGAGTAAGAGGTAGGCAGAAAAGTGTAAAAAGGGAGTGGATGCACAGCACTTGGAAAACAAGACATTAAAGCCCTATATTTTAATATACATAGTGGGCCAAAAAAAAACGTACAATATTTAAATACTCGTATTTTCAATAGAAACGCACAACTATGAATTAGCATTATCACTTTGTAGTTAAAGTGCTCCACTTCCATCTATAGACATTGAGTTTTTCAATGATACAATAGTCATTTGAAAACATTAATGGCTTACGAGGCTATAAAATCTGTACTGCTTTTTTTGGCCCACTGTGTATATATAATTTTGTATGTGTAATGCTGTGACAGGAATACATTTTTCTATGTATTAGCATTGTATTGGTTAAATTTCATAGAAATTTTTCCACAGTAAAAAACACTCTGTGCGTGTTTCAGGTGTTCAGAACTGCAATTTCTCTTAGATTTATTACAGCGAAATGAGGACATCAAATACCATTTTTTATTGCAGTGCAAAGAAACTGTGCCTCAAATTGCATAATTAGTAATCGTATTTGTAGCTTGATTTTGATCATAACTGTTATAATTCAAAACAAATTATTGCACCAGTGGCTATAATTATCAATGACGCATAATGGGATTATATGTAGTGGATAAAACACTTTAAAATATCTAAATAAATAGAAATAACAAAACAAATGTTTAATGAACTATTAAAATTAACAAGTTGTTTTAGAACTTAAGACTAAAAGTAATATAACACTTAAATAAATAATATTCTTTGTAAACAAATTAAACTAAATTTATAGAAGTACATTTGATCTACAATTGTACCTACAGTAAAACATAAGGTAGGTATGTTAATTTTGTCTAAAGTAAGCTTTTAATCTCCTATTGAACTCGTTTGCAATAGTGTAAATAGCATTTAAATGTTCGTCATTGTCAGTTTTAAGTGGAAGCAAGACTTTTGAAAGCACTTCATACATTTGATTGTGTTGATGCAACACTAGTGCAGCAATGCTGAAAAAAAGTTTGATTAATTCCTTAAATGGACATACTTATAATTAATACAACTGCAGTAGTATTACTATTTTAGCATACCCATAATGCCCGACTGGTTATGTACCGGTTGCCCCAAAGATGTCAAATTATAGAAATAAATGGTGTCCATTAATAAATCCGTTTTGGGGTTGGCTATGATTTATGTTAAGTCATGTAATTTTCAAATTATTAATTCGTAGAAGACATGCGGCTTTCAAGTAATGGCCAACCCCAAACGGATTTATTAATGAACACCTGTTAGTGTCATTTGTAATTTTTGATGTCACAAAAATAAACACTTAAAAAATATAATCTTATAAAGTGTACCGAAATTAAATCGATATAAAGTTTGAAAGAGATAAAGAACACCATAGTGAATAACTTTTAGGATCAAAAATCGCTGCTTAAGGTTTCATTTCTGTTTCTTTAATCAGTGAAACAGTGCGAGATCATCTCTGACCTCTCAAGGTCAATCCATATGAAGTGATACAACTAAAATATTTTTGGTTGCTTGACTAATTTTTATTATTTTCATTTTTTTTTAATGTTATGCCCATAGGTATACATTGGCAGTTCAAAACAGGTCTTATTTTGTTTTTAACCGGTTTTTGCGCGGCGGCCATTTTTGTTGAGCAATGCGTGCCAATCTTTTACTTGGGAGACATTAGCGTTAACTTAAATATTAAGACTGGATTGTGATAAAGCAGTGTAACAAAAACCGTTTTCTTCAGTAAATTCTCCTTATTAATTTTGGTCCTTTACGTTAAAAGCCTTACTATAAGCCTAATAAGTGAAAATGGCCTCTAAAATTTGGTATAAAAAATTAACAAATTCCACTTTTTAGAGCTTAAAATTTTCAATGAAGGGGTGAAATATCAAAGTTGGTCTACGCCAGCGTGCGAATACAAGCTGAGGAAAGTTAGTGAAGACTAAAGGGAAAAAGCGGTCAACAGTAGTTAAAAGTAGTATAGCAAAGTAAGTAAAGTGTGGGCAAGGTAATTAGAGAGGAATAGGAATAGCGTAAGGGGTGAGCAAGGAATCTAAATAAAAGCATTGGATTTACCAGTGAAAACCGAATACCTAGGTGGTCTAAAACAATCTTGCGTGCCAGCTGTTTAGCCCAAGCGCGATATCAAAGTAAACAAACTCCATAGAGGTCAATACAGTTTAAGTGATAGCATGTAAACATAGCTGGCCAGTTTACAGAGGTTCCGTTAAATACCGATTGCAAGCATGGGATCTGAGAAAAGCGAAATGGAGAAAAAACTGTTGGTGGTGGAGGAGAAGCTAGACAAGAGTGCAGAAGAAATAAAGGCATTGAGACAAAAGAACCAAAAATTAAGGAAAATAATTAGAGCACAGGATGAGAGACTAAAAGCGGTGAAAAAGAAGATCAAGAAAAAGAATATAATAACACAAGGAGTGGAAAATGCAGAAGGAGAAGAGCAAGAGGAGTTAAAGGTAAATTTCCGGGAATTACTGGAAAGAATAAGAGTAAACAGTAATATACATTATGACACAGCAAATAAGGCGGCTCGGAACTTTTAAGGCAGAAAGGAAAAGGCCAATCCTTCTTAAATTATTATCGTGGAATAAAAAAAAAAGTCAAATATATGGATTAACGACGATTATACAAAAAGAGTACAGGAAGACAGAAAAATGTTGATCCCCCGTTTAAAACGAGCGAGGCAACAAGGGCACAGAGCATCTCTTAGATGTGACAAATTGATTGTGAATGGAAATGTGTATGGATCGAGATGTGTTACAAATGTAGGAAATGAAAATAATGATGATAAGAAGCGTACGGTGAGTGATCGATCGCCAGAAAGTAATGAGTTTAATCAGCAACTGAGGAAAATCACAAAAACTAGCCAAAAAAACTACTAAACAAACAAAAAGGAAGGACAATAATGTTGAGAACAAACATGACGGAATGGTAATGCGGAATACAAATAAAAGAAAATGCAGGAGAGAAGTTCGGATAGCAACGTAGAATGTAAGGAGTGTAGTAGAGATAGGGGCGATACAAAATTTAATAAATGAAATAAGGAATTACAAACTTGAGATTACTGCTATACAAGAAATGAGATGGAAGGATGAGGGAATTACAGACTACGAGGGTTATACAATCTGCCACAGCAGAGCGGTGAAGGGAAGTAGGTTTTGTAATTAGTGAAAAGTACAAAAGCAAGCTTATGCAGTTCACCCCAGTTAATAAAAGAATAGCAATACTGTGACTGAAAGCTAGATTTTTTAATGTAACCCTAATTAATGCTCACATCCCAACAGAGGACAAAGAAAAGCTTTTTTTGCACTCCTTGCTTTCAAACCACGTTTTCGCGCACTCTATTGAATCACGGAAACGCCTTCTTTACAGTCATTCTACTACTTTGACACACACGTGCGTGATTTACGCACCGTTTTTTCTCAGGCTAATTGATAATTCCATAATAAAATAATTACTATAATATTAAAGATATATAAAGAAAATGTAATTTACTGCCATTTTTACTTCAAAAGTTCAAAATATTTAAAATTACCTCAAAAAAATATTAAATTAAAATCTGACAATTAATACAGTGCCATCTGACAGAAATTTTTGCTATGCATCGCCGATGTTCGTAGAGTGTTCGCTACACCCTGCATTTCTAGCTGTTATTAAATAGCACCGAGGTACGTCGACGAATTTTGCCACTGGTAAAGTAAGCTTTTATTTTGTAGTACGTAAAATGATTGTATCTGTTGCAACGAACGCATATAAATCAATCAATTTAAAAGTTTTGTTAGAACTGACAACTACTTAGCTAGATACCTACTTTACCGACATAATAAATGTCAAACTATTTCTTTTACGAAGAATATCGAAATATATTAATATTAAAATATGATTTACTTTTAGCAGTTGTGCAAAAAATAGCATACATGTCTTGTGCGGGAACAAGTAATGGGAACTTGTAGCGCATGCGAATCTCGTGCGCTACGCGCACTTGAGTCGCAAACCGCGCTACGCGTTCCCAAAATTCTTGTTCCCCCACGTATCATGTAAAATACTATTATGCAACTCTAGAAGTCATTTGGATAGAATAGGGAGTTACCAAAATTGTGTTAGGTGATCTAAATGTGAAAATAGGGAGAGAAAAAAGTTCAAAAGTATAGCAGGCAAATATAGTTTACATGAGGAGAGCAATGACAACGGGAGAAGATTGATAGCTTTTGCAAAAGGGTGAAGAATGATAATCTGTAGCACAAAATTCCGGCATAAGAATTGTCACAAAGAAACGTTGATATCCCCAGATACAAGAACTAGAAACCAAATAGACCATATACTGATAGATGTCAGACACGCATCATATATACTAGATGCTAGAAGCTACATGGGCGCAGATTGTAACTTGGACCACTTGTTGGTGACGGCAAAGTATAGACAAAGAATAACCAAACTAAGAGCGGAAAGCGGCACGCAGACAACACAATATAATATGGAAGAGATAACAATGAATCTGGAAAAGAGAGAAGATTATCAGAGAACATTAGAAACAAAACTGGAAAAGGCAAAGGAAGGAAAAGGAAATGTAGCAGTCAGTGTGGATGATAGAAGGAAAGAAATTAGTACAGCAATAATGACAACAATAAAAGAAGTAGTAGGAGAAACAAGAAGGAAGGAAAATAAAAAATGGTATGACGAAGAGTGTAGACAAGTAGCTACGGAGAGAAACATGCAAGGCTGCGGATGTTAGCAGAAAATACAGACGAAACGATAAGCCAATTCAAGGTAAAAGTTAAGACTGTAAAAAAAGACAGTACGATCAACAACAGTTGGAGAGGATGGAAGAATATGAACAAAAAAGAAACAAACAATTTTACAAGGAAGTAAACCATCAGAAGAGAGGTTTCCAACCAAGAACAACACTATGCAGAAATAAGGATGGAAGTTTGATTGGAAGCAGGGAAGGAATAGTTCAAAGATGGCGAAACTACTTCGTGGAGCTTTTGGGTACACACGACAACAGTAAGGGTAATAGCGGGGAAGGTACAGTGGAATGGGAAGAAACGGAAGTAAACGCACCAACATACAAAGAACTAGAACAGGTTTTAAAGAATATGAAGAACTACAAGGTGTACCAACTATTGTAACCTACCTTAGAAGGCTCACATAACTCCGACTAGCTCAATCCTCGGCTGTGATACGGGTATGATAAATGTGGGATTTTTGTTTATTTCACTTTTGCACTAAGAAAGAAGTATTGGGTGCCACCAACTTTATTAAATTGTTATTTTTTTCTATAACATTTATATATACATCCAATCATGTAATTTATGGGTTATGTTAATTAATTAATTATGAGTTGAATACAATAAAGGTTTATCTATCATTTCGGTTCATAAATGACACTTTATACTGAAATATCGAATTAGAGTTAATATCAATTTGATTTAAATTGTTTAATTAATCATGAGTTTTATAGAAAGTTTTGTTTCTTTTTCTGAAATTCTGCACATTCAGGTAAGATAAATTTAAAGAGCTCTTTATACCCTCTTAACCTATTTCTGTTCGCAATGATGGCTGTTAAATGATTTATCGGATAACTCAATTCACATTTCTAAAGTATAAGAAATGCCCATTATTTGACACATACCAATGGTATAACATTAAACCCTAATTGGCATTTAAAAGATATAACCTATGGTTATCTACTTGGTTTCTTTTACCATTACTACTGACAAGGTAAAGAAATTTTCTTATTACATCCTTATGAAGTTATTGACGATCGATTAAATTTCATAAATTCATTTATTAAACTTATAACTTTGACATCTTTTTGGTTATGACTTAACTGAATAGTTTATACAATTTTCCTGCGGTGTAGGACTAACCTAACTAAAAGAAGCCGACTCTATGTAGCCAGGAACTGTTGCCTTGCCCATTGAGTTGAACTTTCGGTTAACAGGAACCAGTGCTGGTCTAACATTATCATTTATTTCAATTAGGCACTCCAAAAGGCTTCGTCGAGACTCTGAGCGACCTTATTCAACCGAATCGTAGTGCTCCGTGCTCAAAGACAACAAATAATTGCATGGGAAGTAAAAAGCAGTTAGTTTGTAAGTGCTTTATCTATTAATAATCTGCCCAATAAATTAAATCTATTTGCAGATGGAAGATTTCTCTTAACTTATTCGTTGCTGATGGACGATATCAAGACCCAATTTGTTTTCTTTTCAAAACTCAAAGTGGTTTTTCTATTTTATTTTTAATTTGAAAATTTCCAAATTAGCCTTCTATTTGAAATTAAATACTGGATGGAGATTATGTAACCTGTATTTCTTCTAACTTTCAGGTTTTGTTACAATTCAGAATTAGTGTATTTTAGTAGCTCTAGGCACCAGGGCAAGACAATCTAACGGCAGAAATGATAAAATCTGGAGCCCCGCGAATTATAAGAGAACTATACCACATTATAATAAGAATTTGGGATGAAAAAAAAATCCCAGAAGAATGGAATGTTGCCATCATATGCCCACTGTATAAAAAGAGGGACAAAACGAGATGCGAGAATTTCAGAGGCTGCTAAACGTAGGTTACAAAATATTCAGTAAATTATTAGAGAAAAAGCTAAATGTTTACATGGAAAGTTCTGTAGGGGATTGTCAGTGTGGTTTCCGGACAAATCGGTCGACTATCGATCAGATCTTCACAATTAGGCAAATTTTAGAAAAATTCTATGAATATAATATCGACTTACACCACATGTTTATCGATTATAAACAAGCTTATGACTCTATAATAAGAAGCAAATTATATAAAGGACTGCAGGTACTTAAAATACCACTGAAGTTAATTAAATTGGTAAAAATTTGTTTCGCAGATACCACAGCCAAGGTGAGAATACAGGACCAACTATCGGAAGAATTCAGGATTGAAACCGGATTTAGACAAGGCGACACCCTCTCGACAACATTGTTTAATTTTATACTGGAAAGGGTGGTACGAAGCCTTCCAATTAACCCAGGATGCACAATATTTAATTGACAGAGCCAGATATTGGCGTATGCTGATGATATAGATCTGATCGGTAGGACTAAAAAAAACCTAGAAACAATGTTTAAATATTTTCAAGAAGCAGCGGCAACACAAGGGCTGAAAATAAATGTTTCAAAAACCAAATACATGATATCTTCAAGAAACACGGCAAAATACAAGGGTGTTGCAGATATAATTTAGGGTCCCGGGTGGTGTAGCTTGAACAAACGTCCACGTTCGATCAGTAGAGTTAAGCAACGCTCTTTATGGTCAGGACTTGGATGGGATTTCCATGGCTGCTTCTCTCGGCGCCTTGTGGTACGGCTGCCACGAAAATAGTTGGTCCCGGATGTCATAATAACATTATGACAGTTGTTAGTGGGGTTGGAAGCCCCCATAAAATGTACAGCGACGCCTATAATTGGCCTAACGGCTGTTGGCTGAGTACCAAAATAAAATAAAAATAAAATATAAGTATAAGTATTAACGGACAGTGCTACGATAAGGTGGATAGTTTAAAATATGTAGGGGAGATGATCACAGAAAGAAATGAAATTCTGGAAGATGTAAATACACAGGTAATGCAAGGTAATAGTGTTTTTACGCGTTACCAAATGTGTTAAAATCAAAAACTCTCTCGACAAACTCTAAGATAAACGTGTATAAAACTGTAATCAGGCCAGTGGTAATGTACGCTGCAGAGACTTGAAGCCTCACAAGAAACGAGGAAAAAGTGCTGGAAACTTGGGAGCGGAAGACTTAACGGCAAATATACGGACCAGTGCAAGAGAAAGAAGGTTGGAGAGCAAGAATGAACCACAAAGTCAAACAGCTGTTTAAAAGCCCAAGTATCACCTGTGAGATCCGAAGTAGGCGTCTCAGTTGGGCAGGGCAGCTGCAATGCATGGTGGATACACAAAGTGCCAAAAAGTCCCTAACGAGAATAATGGAGGGAAAGAGGGCACAAGGCAGACCAAGAAGCAGATGGGTTGAAAATGTAGAAAGTGATTTACAGGAGCTAGAAGTAAAGAACTGGAGTGAGAGAGCAAAAAATAGAAAGGAATGGGCAGGCATTGTTGATGACGTGAAGAACAAACTACTCTAGCTATGGTGAGTGCTCTATCATACCTAATTGTAATAAAAAAAACAACATTGATATTTCACCCCTTCATTGAAAATTTAATCTCTAAAAGGTGGAGTAAGTGGGGCTTGGTATAAAAATGTTATTTTTGTAATAAGTGCGCGAAGTGAGTGTTTTTGTGCGTGAGAATATCACTTCTTTTTTACGAGGTGCCAGCCGACTCAAAAAAGAAATTTGAACACACAAAAACATTTCGCGTACGTAATACAAACAATATTTTTTCTACAACCTTCAAACAACAATATCAATATTATTTCGCGCCGTACTTCCCAAACATTGTTGGGGCTCCAGTGCGCAAAATTTCATTTTTTTACGTTGTCAATGGTAATGTGAAAAAATATCCCATTTTTTAACACGTTAAAAATGGCAAACTTTGTGCATTAATAGCGATGCGCAAATGTTAACTTTTTTGAACAGTTGCAGAAAAATCTAATTTTTGCACATAGTATACACCTATACGATAGCAAACCACAGTAAAAATTTCAACTTTGATATTTATCTCTGAACAAAGTTATGAGTTTTCTAAATCTGCACAAATAACAGGCATTTGCACCCTTAACAACGTTATTAAACTTACTGACAATACATAAGTCCTGACAACAATAAAGGCCTAGTTTCACAAGTTTAGGTTTAATATTGAGTTTACATTTAGCCTTTAAAAATATCTCAAATAAAACAAATTTGAATCAGTATTACTCCTATACAGACTTGTCAGGCATATTGAGTTTGTAGAGACATGAATCTTTTAGCTGCGTTAACTATTCTTAACTCAGCAAGCATTTTAAAAAACAATTTATTGTTTCCAAAATGTACTCTTAATTCTTATCATTTAAAATATAAATATCCTTTTTTTAAATTTTTATTTGTTAAGATTAATATGTTTTAGGCCAGCACAAAAGCTTAATCTACACGAAAAAAGTTATATCACTTTCAACATCAAAGTGTAAATTGATAAAATAAATATTTCTGGCATTTCAAGATTGTTAGTAGTTCAAACACACACTACTTCAACGATTTTAGAAAATGCATGTTTATTCAGAGGAAAATATCAAAGTTAAAATTTTTACTATGGTATGCTATCATATAGGTGTATACTATGTGCAAAAATTAGATTTTTATACCAAGCCCCACCAGAGATATCAAAAATTTATAAAAAAAGAAAACATTTATCAATGTTAATACTCTAGCTATGGTGAGTGCTCTATCATACCTAATTGTAATAAAAAAATCAGCTTTGATATTACACCCCTTCATTGAAAATTCAAGCTCTAAAAACTGGAATTTCTTAAAATTCTATACCAAGTTTTAGAGGCTATTTTTATTTTAGGCTTAAAGTAAGGCTTTTAATGTAACGGACCAAAATTAAAGAGGAGCATTTGCTGAAGAAAATGGTTTTTGTTACAATGTTTTAGAACAATCCAGTCCAAAAATATTTAAGTTAACGCTAATGTCTCCAAAGTCAAAAACTGGTACGCATTGCTCAATGAAAATGGCCGCCGCTCATAAGCCGGTTAGGATAAAAATAAAATTAGACCTGTTTTGAACTGCCAATATATATGGGAATAACATAAAAAAAATTAAAAATGGTCAAGCAACCATCATTGGATCACTTCAAATGGGTTGACCCGACACTGCTTTATCACTTTACCACCCTATATTTTTAATTTATGCCATAAGATAAATTAAGTCTTGTTTCTGGTTGCACATTGTTTCAACTAGAGTACCTGTATATAAGATAACAGTAGAGCAAACGATGTCACAATTTCACAGTCAACTACATTAATATATTGAAGGGATCATCTTGTGAACTTAGTTATAACTAAAGCTGATATTATATGACAAATGCATATTTTGTATAATTGATATGCCGGCGAAACTGTTTGCATATGTATACTAATTATATGAAAACAAATCGTTGAAGCAAAGTTTTATTTTGCATATTTATACGTTTTTGAGCATACACTCTGGATTTTGCATATTTGGTTATATTTAACAATAATTTGTAATGTATGAACTTTTTGATATTTACTATTTCATTAAATTTATTAATAAAATTATTGTGTGCGACGGAGATGTACAGTGACCACCAAAAAGTCGGTCTAAAAACCTATTTAACCCCTATCATATATACAGAGTGATTTTTACTTATTTAGAAAATGGAGTTTTTCGAAATTGTCAATATCCAAAAAAGTGTTATTATTCGGAGATTTTAATGGGAGTTTTTTAGAGTGTGTTACTTTTACCTAACTTAACAATTTCCAGGTCTGAAATCAACTATTTTTGTTAACTTTAGCTTAAAATTAATATTTCAGTTTTCTAAATATTTTTCAAAATTTCACATTCCAAGACTTAATATTAAAATTCAATTTTTTTATGTGAAGACTAAAGATTTATAATTGAAAAAAATAATAGAAAATGTTAATTACTTCTTTAGATTTTTTATTATTTACCGAGAGGTAGTATGTTTGCATAATTTTAAAGTTTTTTATGCAAAGCGCTTTTTAGGAGAAATATTTTTCAATTCTAATTAATTTCTATTTAAATTGCTTCTGAAACTCTAATATAGCCCTGTTAATGAATTACTGTTACAAAAATCCTGTAAATGCTCTTTTACAGTTGTCTAAATGGAGATCTTTCCTTATCCAATTTACATGTTCTAAAAAATCTCCTTATTTAGACAACTGTAAACAAACATTTACAGAATTTTTGTAACAGTAATTCATTAACAGGGCTGGATTAGAGTTTTTAGAAGACATTTAAGTAGATATTAAATATCATTGAAAAATATTTTTCTTAAAAAGCACCTTGCATCAAAAACGTATAAATTATGCGAACATGTTACTTTTCGGTAAATAATAAAAAATCTAAAGAAGTAATTAACATCCTTTATCTAATAGACGTGTCTGTCTGGGACGCTGTTTTGTCCGGGACGCTGTTTTGTCCGGGACGCTGTTTTGTCCGGGACGCTGTTTCAGCAGCCAAACCGTAAGAGATAGAAAAAAAAGTTATTAAAGTTATATGTTTGGAATGGTCATGTCAGGTCAGGAACCGAATTTCAGTCACGCGACACTTCCGGTTTTCGAGAAATCACAAAAAGACCTTTTTCAAATAGAACGCGTATTAAATAAAAACTGGTTCGGCCGCCAAACGTAGCTGCGACCCTCTGCGCCTTAAATCCTCGATCGGTTAGGCAACCACTTTGACACCTTCCAGGTCTGGGTGGTTGCCTAACCGATCGAGGTTTGAAGGCGCGTTAAATGAGACATTTGTCTCACTGGACTGCTAGTTTTATATTATTTTTTCCAATTATATCTCTTTAAAGTTTTCACATAAAAAAATGCATTTTAATATTAAATCCTGGCATATGAAATTTTTAAAAATATTTTAAAAAATGAAAAATTTATTTTTAGCTAAGTTAAAAAAATTTTGTGTTTTCTGGCCTTGAGATTGTTCAGTTACCTAAAAGTAACCCACTGTAAAAACATCGTAACGAAATCTTATTTCATTTCCGAAAATAGCACTTTTTGGATTTTGACAATTTTGAAAAACTCCATTTTATAAATAAGTAAAAATCATCATATGTGATAGGTTTTTAGACTAGCACCAATTATTGACCTAAAGTTATTTTTGAAAAATCAAAAATAAAAAATTTTCCCATATTATGCCGACTTTTTGGGGGTCAGCGTATACTTTCACTTTCTGCCGCTGGAGTGCAGTGCGCGTATTGAAATAAGCAGAGGAAAGGGGAAGTCCCTGTTAAAATCTTTGTCTATATAAACATAGACTGCCAGCAACCCCCACTTTTCCAATAGAAGCCGTGTATAAGGAATCAGCCAAAATATGTAGAATCCATTTCAAAAGGCGAACTTCGAGTGTTGGTTGAATAATAGTCTGGCAGGGTTAAGGAAAACCTCATTTTTATGTTGGCTTACAACGTGAAGTTGGCGTTGAAATCCCATGTTTATATACTCAAACGTTAAAATGAATGACGTCTTTGAACAAAAATTAGAGAAATAAATATACTCATACAAAATAATTAAAATTTTTACATTATTTAGAAAAGTTCTAATTATTTTCAACAAAATTAGAGCATATTATGTGCATATATTGCAACTTTGGATGCATTTACTCAACAAAATGTATCCAGATATATGCACATATTTTCGTACTTTTGAGTGCATATAATTATCAGCTTTAGTTATATCTGTCATAGGTTATAGTTGTCTATAAATTATTTAGTATTTAGTCGTGGTAAGAACTTAAGATTATACATATGTGCTTTATGATATGTAAATCACTTTTATTCTTTAAATGGTAAATGCACTTACCACCATTTACTGTTCACATTTAGGCATGGGGAACAGTGTTACGTGTTACGTGCAAAAAGCGTTAATTAGCGTTAGAATGTATTTTGTGCATAATTTTTGGCTGCGTAAACGTTTCTTTATTTGAACGCAATCTTCGTATGAACGCAGCTTTATTGACCGCTCACGCTGTCTTACGCTGATATGTGGTTATCTGTATTACTGGCAAGCTTCATTATGTGTTTTTATGCCGTTCCCTTGTTCCACATATTTCTAATCACTTATCTTATAGCACAGGCAATTTTGGTTCGTCTTTTGCCATAATTAATCGTCATATTGGGACTTGAATGTTGCTCTCTTTCAAAAGTGGCTTCAGCTCGGCAATATTAAACAATAAATTAGAACGCAAATCCACCAAAAAACTGTATATCTGTCCATCGTGGAAAGAGTAAGACCCATGTTTTAGCGTATCATTAATTATTAACTTGCTGAAGTACACCTTCAACTTTACGCTGTTTTGCTTCCCGTAACATCTTAGTATGGCGCTGATTTTGTTGACGATTATTATAGGTCTATATGTCTTATTGTCCTGCTCTATGTTCAAACCTTCTATCTCAACCATAAACATTTTCTCTTCTGCCCATATCTTATTAAGCAAGCAATGTAATATGTTTATACCACTTTCAGCACTCGCTGCAATTATTTCGCTTGGAATGTTATCTGACTCTGTTGCCCTGTCATTCACCAACTGCTCGATGACATTCAGATTGAAATTTAGTTCTTTAAGTCCACTCTCAGTGATTTCCTATTAATACTAGTTTCTTTGATTTAGGTATGTCTCGTTTCTCCACATGTACCACATTACATACCCTTCTCCCTTCTGAAGTTTTTCGAATAATATTACATAATGTTGACAACTGCAACTTTTCAGCTGCTTTCAGTAATTCTTATTTTTGTTCCCTCTATCCTTTCATGTGCTCTTTTTTTTTGTTTATCTTCAACCCAATATAATAGTTTGCTGTTTACTTTCTTTTCGGAGTGTTTGCCTAGTATTTATTTTCTGCTGAAGTTGGCTTCTTTCTTTAATTAATTCCATGTACTGTTTGACATTCACGTTTCATCACGTTTTCTTTTAACTCCCAATGTTTCATCAGTCATCTTAACTTTTTCATAATTGTTCGATATTTAACGGCTATTTCTTTCATGCGGTTAATTCCTTTTACGTACATTTGAGACTTCTTTGTAACATTTTGGATATTACCTAATCTACTCAAAAAAATGAACATGTCACTTTTTAACAACATATAACCTTCTTAGGAAAGTAACTTCGATGTAGGTGTTAATATATTTTATCAATCAAATATGCAACTGTCATATTACCAGATTTTTGTTTCTCGGAATACGTAAACAACTGTATTTTGTATGAAAATGTTACAACATCTTGACCCTCTTCATTTTTTTAAGTAGTTTATATCGAGTGATCAAATAAATTTCAGCTCCAGTTATTTATGAAAATTTAATTAATTCAAACAAATGAATGTATTGCATTTATAAACTGACAAAACTACCAGTTTGTATACTAAATTTCAAATAAGACTTCAGTAGATGGCGCTCTGAACTCAAACTAGATTTTATATTAGGAAAATGTAAGTTTGTGCGACTGCTGGTGTTTTACAATAATTTCGCCCTATATAATTTCAATAAACGTTGTAGGTCAGCTTCTTTTATCCACTATTTATCAGTTTTCTTTTTATATTTTTAGGATTCATACCGAACGTCAAATTGACAACTTTTTAAAAATATTTTATTTTCAAATGGTTGTAATAATGACTTTGTTTCGACCAATCATGGCCATAGTTAAAATTACTACTTAGTTCCAACTACTGCATGCTTATTAGAAATTTAGTTATAGTTCTGGGAAAACCACAGATATTTTACTCTTAATTTGCAATGCCTGCTCTAATCTGAAATTTATTTGATCACCTGTTATTTAGGTTCTGTGTATTTTCGGCATGTCTAAGTTTTTAGCTAACCTTGAAACTTTACCCTAACCAGTAATGATGATCCAACCCAACATCCATGCCACACATTACTAGGATATCGATAAGATAGTTTTAGCAATTCTGATTTCCTAGATTTGTTCATGCTACTTTCACATTCTCAAATTTAAATATAGGAATTTAACATGTATCGAACTTTTTTGCTGATTTCTGCTTGCTAATTTAACTGCGCTGATGCTACAGATTGAGCTATCACAGTTTCAATATGATGGAGGAGCTAAACAACGTAGTAGCCTGTGTAGCGGTTAAACTTGTCTTATTTATAAACACTGTGTTCTCGATATGTAATGCAATCAAAACGTAAAGGAAAGCGACAGACCTATAAAACATTTTTATGGACCGTGTGTAGACATAATATCGATTGCAGTTGGAGCCTTTATTTGGGGTGATTTCGGTTGTTTCATGCAGTTTTCTACAAAAATAGTGGATGATAGCATAACTCAACATTAATATTTCAAAAGGCAACTGTTAACTAAGAAGGTTAAAATAAAAAAACTTGGATTAAGTTTCAATCTGTGAAATATAGTTCGAACTCGTAACCTTACACGATATTTTTTGTGGAAATTTACAAGAAATACAAATGGATTTGTGGATCTGATGCATACTCTATATTTTCCATTATTAAATAAATGATCGTGTTTCGTATTTTAACACTTACATATATTTTGTGATGAGTTTTGCATACTTTTTGTTTTGTGCATATTCCTTTTGGATTATTATTAAAATTAACAATCATTGCTATATTTGAATTAAAACATCGACGTAATGTAGGTAATTATTTTTTGCTTAGTAATTGTTATAAATTAAGAGCACTCCAAAGAGAATTATCACGAGCTGCCACTGTTGGTATAGAAATCTAAGAATTTACGCACTTTTCCATGTACACAAACATGGGTGAATTTATTCACGTATCAAATAATCGCCGATTAGTGTCTACTTCTTGCTGTCATTCAGTATCTGCCTAGTATTATATTGTTTCTATTTTGATCGTATATTCTTTGCAGTTTCCTATAAAACTTTTCGTTTTCTCTGTTCCGCTTGTAAGGGCATATAAATTTATTATTGTTATATAAAAAACTTGGTTCTGATCCCTTCAGATAATACTACTAAGAGTGCTTTCCTGGTTGCTTGGCTGATTATAATCGCTACTGATGTTAGTGTCTTGAGTCCTCTTGCATCTCTTCTTTTTATTTATTTATTTCGCACTCAGCCAACAGCCGTTAGGCCAATTATACGCGTTGCTGTGCATTTATGGGAACTTCCAACCCCACTAACGACAGTCATGATGTTGTTATGACCGCCGGGACCAACTATTTCCGTGACAGCCGTATCACGAGGTGCCGAGAGATACAGCCGTGGAACTCCCATTCAAGTTCTGACCAGAGAGAGTGTTGCTTAACTCTGCTGATCGAACGTGGACGCTACACCACCCGGGACTATACAGGGTGAGTTGGGAGGAATGTGCCAAATTCCAGTAGTGTATTGTACACGTAAAAATAATATTAAAAAACTCAAATGTTGTTATCCGATTTTTATTTGTTTTCAAGTTGTAGCGTCATAAAAAATCCCCACACACTATTTTCATTTTAGCTTTTATATGGGACATTTCTCGATTGTTTTCAAATTATTACGTCTTAACTTAATAAAATATTAAAAATATCAATTTTTTTACAAAAACTCAGTAAAAGTTATCCATAAGAAGTTGTTTTTTAGATGCTATAATTGAACACAAGTAAAAATTGGATAATAACATTGGAGTTTTTCACATTATTTTTATACGTAGAATACACAACTGGAATTTCTGCTGCCACACCCTGTATAAATTGAGTTAGCACCAGCATGGTTGAGTGGTTAGTGACTCAGTTGTGATGCTGAAGGTAAGGGGTTCAATTCTTACACCTAGCAACTGGCGTGCGGCCCACGCACTCACTTTAAAAATTGTGTATAGAGAGCACAGATGGAATTAGGGCAGTCATCAAAGGCATATTGCTAAGGCTGCTAACCAGGCCACCCAGTATGCTGTTAAAGGTATGTCACTCCTAAATGTAGTGCAGCTTCTCTAACTTTTTTATATACCTGATTTGCCCTGTTCTATTTTGATTTGGCCATTTCCATTCCATCTGAAAAGCATAAAATATCTTTCTCATTTCTCTCGTTACTTTATTTATTTCTTTTATTATTGTTCTCACATTCCAACAATCAAAATATTTAATGCATTTTGTGTTAATTTCTAATTGTTGTTTTGGTGTATTGTATTCATGTCCTTAAATCGTCGCGGTGGTCTTCATCATTTAGTATTTACAAGAAAGTCTTCAGTTTTGTGGCTACTTGAATTTCGCCTTTCTATTTGCTGTTTTCACCGCCGGTTTTTTTATTCTGGCTTTTTGGGGAATATGAATGACTGTTCCTTCATTTTTTGGTTATCTTTCGGCTATTCTGTCACAACTATCCCCATTAACCACTAATTTGCTATGTAAAATTTGGACAGCATTACTACCGCATCTAAATGTTTCAATAAAGCTTTTATTTCCTCACGAAGCATTTTTGAGAAGTCATAATTCAAACTTGTATTCTACTAATGGTGGATTTTCTGTAATAGTGCTTGCTTTTTCGGGAGTATTTCCCTAACTTGATTCCGTGTTGATTTGTATGTTAATATTTCTTCTCATCCTTTCTTTCAGCTTTGATTCTTCATTGGCGCATTATATCTCTTAAACTATTAATTTCCTTCTGCAGACCTCCACTCCAAGAAAATCTAATCTGGCATCTTATTCCTTTATCTGCAGTTTTATGTTTACGTTTTCTTCTCTTAATTTTGTTTTTTTACTGCAAAATCATTTTATCAAGTTTATTTTCAATGCGTTCCAACCTCTTTTTCTTCTTCTTCTTCTTCTCCCATCCTCTTATACCGTAATACGATGTCGAGGTTTCACTTACTTTAAACTGTCCACTACTTATTTTAACACTTTTTACTCTACACTCTTATTTTTACATATTCTGCACCACTAACTCCTAACTCTTGCACAGAATTTCTTTCACTTCTTTCTATCACCCGCTAGTTCCTTTGCTTCTTTCCAGTTTATTCCTGTCTTTTAATATTTCCGCCATTCTTTTATTCCATGATGTGATTGGTCTTCCCCTAGGTCTTCTTCCCTCTGGCTTGGCTTCCCATACTCTCCTTAGTATGTTCTCGCTGTTTGTTCTGAATAGGTGTCCGAGCCATCTCAACTGGTTTGCTTCAATTTTCTGTTTCCATGGCTTGGGTTTTAGTCTTCTCCTAACTTCTGTGTTTCTGATTTTGTCTCTCTTTGTTATTCCCTCAATCCTTCTTAGGAATTTCATCTCACATGCTTGTAGTCGCATCTGTAGTCTCGTATTCAGTGTCCATGTCTCGCTGCTGTATGTTAGGGTTGGGATAAATATTGCACTATACACTCTAATTTTTGCCTTTTTTGATATCTCTTTTTTGGCAATTATTGCTTTATTTATGGCAAAATATACCTTCATTGCTGTTTGTATTCTGTTGTTTATTTCTTGTTCCTGTTTTCCATCCCTACCCACCGTTGTTCCCAGATACTTAAATTCTTCCACTTGCCTCAGTTCTTCATTGTTTATAGTAATGCGAATGTTTCTCGGTTTTCTTGCTACCATCATCACTACTGTTTTTTCTGTATTTATTTTCATGTTTCTTTCAGCAATTGCTAGATTTCAGCACTCTACTGCTCTCTGTAGCTTTCTTTCTGAGTTTGCTAATATGGCTATGTCATCCGCAAACATAAATTCTGAAACTCGTACGCTTTCCATGTTTTTAAACCCTATCTGGTATCCTTCTATTTTTCTTTCTATTTCTCTTGTTATATCATCCACCAGAGTGATGAATAGAAGAGGGCTCAGTATTCCTCCTTGTCTCACTCCTTCGTGCGTTATGAATATTGTTGAACTTTCACTTCCGGCTCTTACATAATTTCTTGTCTTTTTGTACAAGCCCCAGATAGCTCCTATTAGTCTGCCTCTCACTCCGTACTTTTTTAGCGCTTCCCATACTTGTTCCCTTGGTACCGTGTCGAATGCTTTAACCAAGTCCACAAAGCATACATCGAGCTCTGTATCATATGTTACGGTTTTCTCAATTATTTGCTTAAGTCCGAATATTGCATCCTGCGGACTTCTTCCTTTCCTGAATCCGTTCTGAGACTCTTTTAATTTTGGCTCTATAATTTTTCTCACTTTCTGCTCTAATATTCTTTCATAGATTTTTCCCGGCACGCTGAGGAGCGAGATCCCTCTATAATTTTCGCATCTCCTACTATCTCCCTTCTTAAATATCGGATGAATAATTGCCACCTCCCAGTCTTTGGAGATTTTATTTTTCTTCCAAGTTTGTTGTATTATCCTGTGCAGGTGGTACATCCCAGCCTCTCCCATGTATTTCACCATTTCGGGTTTTATTTTGTCGTGCCCCGCTGCTTTGTACATTTTCATTCTTTGCACTGCTTCTTCCACTTCCTTCAAGCTTATCTCTTCTTCTTGGTGTTCTCCTTCCTCTCGCTCTATCTGTTCCCATTTTTGGTCTTCCTCCTTTGGTTTTTGTGCAGTTTGTTTTGGTGTACCTCCCAGCAGTTCCTGAAAGTGTTCTTTCCATCTTTCCATTATGTGTTTTCCGTTGGTGATTATCTCGCCCGCTTTGTTCTTGATATAATGTAATGGGTTCCTTCTACCTTGCCTCAATCCTTTTAATTATTTTGTAGAATCGTTTTTGGTTTTCCCTAAAGTTTGCCTCGGTATCTATTCCAAAACGTTCCCATTCCAGTGATTTTGCTTGAGCTACTAGTAATTTTGTTATCTTTCTTTGTTCTTTATATCTTTCATAATCTTCTGTTTTGTTGCTCTTTAGGTATTTGTTCCAAAGCAGTTTCTTTTAATGCACTTCTTTTTTAATATTTTCGTTCCACCAGCTGGATTGTTTTTGATTTTTTCGTCTGGTTGTTCCGCACACTTTCTCTGCTGCCTTGAGAATTATTTCTTTGAAGTCTGCCCAATCTTTTTCTATTTCTATTTCTTGGTTGTCTCTCATTGTTATGCTTAATCGTTGGACTTCATCCCTAAATCTGTTTTGTAACGCCTTTCTTCTTAATTTCTCTGTGTTTATTTCTCTTCTAGGTTTTTGTTCCTCAATGTTGATTTTCTCATTTTCTTCTTGTCTTTTCATTTCAGCCACCAGCAGGAAGTAGTCACTTCCTATTTCCCTCGCTCTTCTCACTCTCACATCTTTAACCTTCCATTTATTGCTACCCTGTACCAGAACATAATCAATAATTGATTTTTCGTTTTTCATTTGTTCTCTTCTCGTGAATTTGTGTATTTCTTTGTGTTTGTAAAACGTGTTTGCCACTACCATCTCGTTATCGATACAAAACTCAATTAGCCTCTGTCCATTTCCATTTTTGAAATTTTCTCCAAATGGGCCTATCACATTTTGATATTTCTGTGCGTTATTCCCCACTCTACTATTTAGGTCTCCCAAAACTGCAACTTCATTTCTGCTATTCTCAATTTCTTTTTCTAACATCTCCCAGAACCTGTTTTTATCTTCTAACTTATCACTTTCACCTGGTCCATACGCAATTATTACTGTCACCATATGGTTCGTTGTTACTTTAATTTCCAGTGTCATTATTCTTTCTGAGCAGAATTCCCATTTTACAATATTTTTCGCATTGTTTTTATTTATTATGCACCCTACTCCTTCCGCTGCTCTTTTGTTTATGCTAACGCCGCTATAAAACAGGAGGTTTTCTTCATCTATTTTTTCTACTCCTTTCCCTTTTTTCTTCGTTTCTTTTTCACTGTATCCAATTTTTGTTTTTTTCCATTTATATCACCTTGGGTTGAGATAAGCCGATAAAGCGTTACTGCGTAATAACAAATATCGCTTTCTTTGTCATAGCCCCGACAACCATATGCTCCTCGATTATCATTTTTCACAATTTGCACCGCACCCGCAATATATTATATGTTGAGGCACTAACACTACTTGTGTGTATTTTAACTTTACTTTCAGTATATTTGAACTTTTGTTTAATCAGGTTTTTCTTTAACAATAGGCTCTAAGTTGATTATTCATTTTGATGTCCTGGACGACCTCTTGAGGTCTGAGGATTTAAATTTTGGACAACCGGTATATAAGCAAATTTAATATAAAAATATTGACGAACATTAAACACTAGGCTATGTTATACTACAAACAAAATTGCCTTAAAGACAAATTTCAAGATCAAAACTCAAATTAATAACAGAACCACAATTAAATAGTTACTAAAAAATTTTAAAAAACTTACGATTTAAGACCTTCCATAGCAACGCTCGCTGTACCTGAAATTAAAAAAGGTTTTTTACAAATTACACATTACAACACAATATAAAGATTTATTACCTGACTCAATCCAATCTAAAATTAATTCATCCTTTTCAAATGCAGTTTCATTACTATCACGCTTGCGTTTAGTTCCCATTGCTACTGATGGACCAGAAGAAAAGTTTTCCACAATAGATTCAGAATGGTTTACGGTTCCATTAATTTCTTTGTAGCTTGATATATCAACGGAACTCCTATTTTTCACATTGGCTTTCTGGGTAAAAGTATTTTGTTGCATCTTACTAACAGGATCTGTCATTATTTGTGATGTTTTTTTCAGTGGATGGTCAATATCAGCATAGGACAAAGGACTGGTTCTATGCGACTGCTGAATATTTTTGGATAACAATTTCTTCTCTTTTTCCACCATCTTCAATAATTGTTGTTTCAACATGGTTTTGTGGTTTGACGTGCTTGCTCTTCGTTTAGGTTTATCAATGCTTTCTTTGGGTTTGCCCTTATTAGATTTTAAAGATTTGTACTTGGCATCTTTCAATGAACGCCTGGATTTTTTCACATAGGTGGAACTTGAGGTATGGATTTCTTGAAGACTTTCTAGTACAGATTCCATACACAATTCAAATTTAGACTTATGCATAACACCTGATGATTGTTTTTCAAAACTTAAAAATCCATCTTCCTTCTCGAAATAGCCAGGTAAGGTCTCCTTCTTACGTGTTTTCTTGGGTGGTTGCAATATATCAAGAACATTTTTGCCAGGCGTTTTACAAGCCTTCTTTATTTCAGTTTTCTTATTTGTATCGTTAGTTGCTACTTTATTACCTCTTACATTAGTATCAAATAATAACTCATCTTCTTTCTCACAATACTCTGATAGGGCTTTTTGTAGTTTTGCATTGGTTTCTGTAGTACCATATGTTTCCTTCTTACCTCTTCTCTTAGGTGGTTGCAATATATGAGAAGTATTTTTGATAGGTGTTTTAAGAACATATTCATCCTCACTGTTTTTATTTGTATGGTTGCTACTTGCTATTTTCGATTCTTTTACGTTCGTAGAAGAGTCCATTCTATGTGCAGTAGATATAGCGTCAGCATCAATATTATTAACAGAATTGGATGTTTTTTCTTTTGTAAACTGTTCAAACATATTTGCTTGCATAGATTTTTCACTATTATTGATCTGCTGTCTCCCCATTTCTTTTCTTGGAGATTCAATATTTATCTCAGAGATATCTTTAGATAAATTTTGAGTTGTCATATTATTAATTGAATAATCATTGTGTTCATTGATGTTAGAGTTAACATCAGCTTTATTGATTATTTCATTTTGAAGTAGATGTTCCTCTTGTTCTTTAGTGATTGGTAACTGATTAATATCATTGTTCTGCATTAACTCAGATTGTAAATCGTTACACTTGGAGATATCTTTATCTTGTACTGAATTTTCAGTATTTATAATTTGACTTTTGTTCATCACCAAACCTTTACTACTTTCCATTATTGTATAATCAGCATTTAGATTGAATAATCTACGTGATACACCTTTTTTGGCAGATTTTTTAATTTTAGGTGTTTCATCATCTGCGACCACATTAATTTCTGTGAGGGATTTAGAATTTTGATCCGAAACATCATTATCTATTAATTTTCGCTTTTGAGATGTTCTTGTTTCAGTTTGACAGTCAAGTTTTGACAATACTACAGAACACTTCTTTAGCACCCATTCCGCAGAAGTATTTTTTTTTATTGTACACTCATTTTTGTTAGCCATGCCTTCAGATTGGTGAGAAAGACATTTTACTTGTTCGGGTGCATCATTTATTACAATATGACTACTTTTTTCTAATTGGGGTTGTTTGTCTTCAGTTTCTTCTTCACTAATAGACAATTTTGCTAATTCAAAGAGATTGTCATTTTGTTTTTCTGGATTTTTTAATGCTGATGTGTTTTTCTCATCTTCTAATGCTGTGCAATCAGCAGATTTAATTTTTCTCTCCTCAGAATCATATTGATTTTTGTGAATGGGTAAAGTGTTATCCTCAACATCAACAGCTCCATATTCAATTACACATATTTTATTGATATCTGCAGGTATAGAATAAGACGTTCTTTCATTTAATTTTTTATTTCCACTCTTAGAACTGCGGCCTTTTATCACCTCAACCTTTAATGATTTTTCTGCTGTTGACTGTTTTTCTTTTGTTATTTGTTTTTTATCGAATTTGATGTTTTTAGTTTGAAGTTTGGAAGCTCTTGCTCTGAAAGATTTGTTTTTTATAGTTTTAATATCATCAACTATTGAAGGTTCTGATGACTTAATTTCATTCTGCTTCGTTTCTGGTAACATTTCTTCATGAAAAGAATTATCTGTGTTTTCTATTTTTTTCGTGGTTTTGTCCTTATGCACTACTTCTATGTGCGGCTGAGTTTCTTTTAAACTTGCATTTGCAAATACAGATGAATTTTCTTTATCTTCATTTATTTCAGTGTGATTATCATCATTTATTTTTTGTTGTATTTTTCGTTTTGACTTTTGTTGAGAATTGTTTGTAACTTTAAACTTTTTGACTGAAGATTTTAATAATTTTTTCTGTTTCAATGTTTCTGTCTTATCTACAATTGGTGACTTTGACATGCTGCATTTTGGAGCTAGCCATTTTACCTTGATTACTTCCTTTGAGGACTTTATTTTCTTATGACTTTTTTCTGAAGGCATACACAGCGATATCTTGGGTTCATATTTAGTTTGAATACTATTTTTAGAATTCTTACATATTTTCGTAGCTCCACCATATCCTTGAGTCTTACTTTGCTCTTTGTCACTTTCTTCTACAAGCTCTATATCTTCTATAACTTGTACGTTATCACACAATGTGTTACAATGATTTGAAGGTACACAGAGTGATATCTTGGGTTCATCTTCAGTTTTAATACTATTTTTGGAATTCTTACATATTTTCCTTTCTCCATCATATCCTTGAGTCTTACTTTGCTCTTTGTCACTTTCTTCTACCGGCTCTATACCATCTATAACATGTACGTTATCACGCAATATGCTAGAATGGTTTGAAGGCACACACAGTGATATCTCGGGTTCATATTTAGTTTGAATACTATTTTTGGAATTCTTATATATTTTCTTTTCTCCACCATATCCTTGAGTCTTACTTTGCTCTTTGTCACTTTCTTCTACAGGCTCTATACCATCTATAACGTGTACGTTATCACGCAATATGCTAGAATGGTTTGAAGGCACACACAGTGATATCTTGGGTTCATCTTTAGTTTGAATACTATTTTTGGAATTCTTACATATTTTCTTTTCTCCATCATATCCTTGAGTCTTACTTTGCTCTTTGTCCCTTTCTTCTACAGGCTCTATACCATCTATAACATGTACGTTATCACGCAATATGTTGGAAGGGTTTGAAGGCACACGCAGTGATATCTTGGGTTCATCTTTAGTTTGAATACTATTTTTGGAATTCTTACATATTTTCTTTTCTACATCATATCCTTGAGTCTTACTTTGCTCTTTGTCACTTTCTTCTACAGGCTCTATACCATCTATAACGTGTACGTTATCACGCAATATGCTAGAATGGTTTGAAGGCACACACAGTGATATCTTGGGTTCATCTCTAGTTTGAATACTATTTTTGGAATTCTTACATATTTTCTTTTCTCCATCATATCCTTGAGTCTTACTTTGCCCTTTGTCCCTTTCTTCTACAGGCTCTATACCATCTATAACATGTACGTTATCACGCAATATGTTGGAAGGGTTTGAAGGCACACACAGTGATATCTTGGGTTCATATTTAGTTTGACTACTATTTTTGGAATTCTTATATATTTTCTTTTCTCCACCATATCCTTGAGTCTTACTTTGCACTTTGTCACTTTCTTCTACAAGCTCTATATCTTGTATAACTTGTACGTTATCACACAATGTGTTACAATGATTTGAAGGCACACAGAGTGATATCTTGGGTTCATCTTCAGTTTTAATACTATTTTTGGAATTCTTCCATATTTTCTTTTCTCCATCATATCCTTGAGTCTTACTTTGCTCTTTGTCACTTTCTTCTACGGGCTCTATACCATCTATAACGTGTACGTTATCACACAATGTGTTACAATGGTTTGACGGCACACACAGTGATATCTTGGGTTCATCTCTAGTTTGAATACTATTTTTGGAATTCTTACATATTTTCTTTTCTCCATCATATCCTTGAGTCTTACTTTGCTCTCTGTCACTTTCTTCTACGGGCTCTATACCATCTATAACGTGTACGTTATCACGCAATATGTTAGAATGGTTTGAAGGCACACACAGTGATATCTTGGGTTCAGATTTAGTTTGACTACTATTTTTGGAATTCTTATATATTTTCTTTTCTCCACCATATCCTTGAGTCTTACTTTGCTCTTTGTCACTTTCTTCTACAAGCTCTATATCTTGTATAACTTGTACGTTATCACACAATGTGTTACAATAATTTGAAGGCACACAGAGTGATATCTTGGGTTCATCTTCAGTTTTAATACTATTTTTGGAATTCTTACATATTTTCTTTTCTCCATCATATCCTTGAGTCTTACTTTGCTCTTTGTCACTTTCTTCTACAAGCTCTATATCTTCTATAACTTGTACGTTATCACACAATGTGTTACAATGGTTTGACGGCACACACAGTGATATCTTGGGTTCATCTCTAGTTTGAATACTATGTTTGGAATTGTGATATATTTTCTTATCTCCACCATATCCTTGAGTCTTACTTTGCTCTTTGTCACTTTCTTCTACAGGCTCTATACCATCTATAACATGTACGTTATCACGCAATATGCTAGAATGGTTTGAAGGCACACACAGTGATATCTTGGGTTCATCTTTAGTTTGAATACTATTTTTGGAATTCTTATATATTTTCTTTTCTCCATCATATCCTTGAGTCTTACTTTGCTCTTTGTCACTTTCTTCTACAGGCTCTATACCTTCTATAACTTGTACGTTATCACACAATGTGTTACAATGGTTTGAAGGCACACACAGTGACATCTTGGGTTCATCTTTAGTTTGAATACTATTTTCGGAATTCTTATATATTTTCTTTTCTCCACCATATCCTTGAGTCTTACTTTGCTCTTTGTCACTTTCTTCTACAGGCTCTATACCTTCTATAACTTGTACGTTATCACACAATGTGTTACAATGGTTTGAAGGCACACACAGTGATATCTTGGGTTCATCTTTAGTTTGAATACTATGTTTGAAATTGTGATATATTTTCTTATCTCCACCATATCCTTGAGTCTTACTTTGCTCTTTGTCACTTTCTTCTACAGGCTCTATACCTTCTATAACTTGTACGTTATCACACAATGTGTTACAATGGTTTGAAGGCACACACAGTGATATCTTGGGCTCATCTTCAGTTTTAATTTTGTTGGCATTGTCCCATATTTTCTTTCCTCTATGATGTTTTTGATTCATACTTGGCTCTTTTAAAAGGTCAGTTTCATCTTCTATTTGTTCCAAAGATGTGGCAAATTCCAATGCAAGTACAGAATTAGACGAACAGTTCATCAACTGCAAAATGTTGTCACTTGCTTCAAAGAGTTGCATGTCTGTTTCTTCAATAGGATTTCCATCTATGGAGATGGTATCAGATACAAATTTTGAATTGTCTGGCGATATAGCTTCATCAAAAGTCTCACAGCGATCCATCTTTCCTGTTTCACCAACCATGTCCTTTTTTTCTAACTTTTCTTCAGAATTATATTTAGCTACCAACTCTTTAATATTAGATATTTTAGGACTTTGGCAGATGACCTTATTTTCTTTATCAAAAGAATAGTTTTCAACTTCTTGAAGTCTGTTTTTTAGAGACTGTAACAAAGAATATAAATTTGGATTATAACAAAAAATATAATATATTAGAATAAAAGTTTATGACTTAATGATATAGATGAATCCTTGAGGCAAAATAAGAAGATTAAGCCAAACATCCCTGATGACTTACAGCCCCTTAATGGTCAGAAAAAAATATTTAAATTCATTAATCAAGGATGTCTTGACATAAGAGTTCCCATATGTTGCATGTGTGGGTATTATTGAATAATGCATCCTCTTTATAGTTTGGAAATTGATGCAGAGAAGACGTTGCAGAAAACTAATCACTGGTATATTTTTTGCCGCAACATTGTTCCTCACCCTGTATCATTAAAATATTTACCGATTACAATAAACCAATGTCATCTGCAGATTTTTGATCTCTTTCATGTTTTTGATTGGGGTCTCTGGTTTCAAGATAAACAAGCAATTAACTTGCCCACAAAGGTAAAAACACTTAAAAAATTATGTTATACACCAATCCGATGTTTATTATTAAACCTTTTGTTTTTTAAAAAGCGATTTAGTTGTCATATTCTATTAAGCAGTAAAGCATTTGCCGAGAATTTAATTTTTCCTTAATGTCTAATCACAACTATAGCAGTGATTAACTGCAACAACAGCCCCGTCCATCAATGTTCAAAATTCGACCATAATTCACTTAATGTCAAAAAAAATGATCTACTAGAAATCGCAAAAAAATCTCAATACCTGTAATAAATCTTCCCAACGGGTATTGAGCATTACTCCTAACTAATTCTGCATATCTATGAAAAATCAGCATACTAGTTTGGTTGACGTTTTAAAAAAATCAAAAGTGCAAATTATCAATCAGACGGTAGTGAAACGATTCGTTTGTCGAAAAAAAAATTAGTAAAAGAATACAATTTTTATTCTTGAAACTAATAAAAATTCAAAACATTAAGGAGATATATTGTTAGCATAACATACCATATTAAGTATAAAACAAATACAAACATTAACCCATCAGGACGATAGTTAGTGGGCAAAATTCACCCATGTAATGTTTGAATGTTTAGTGTATGCAATAGAATTTCGTATTTCAATTCGGGCTGTGAAAGAGTGCACACGTGTGTCAAGCGCAAATACTTTTACTTATAAAATTTGTGCAATATCGCACTATATACACACTCGTGTCAAACTAGTGAGTTAAATCAAAGCGGAAATTAAAAATTGTGAAGGATGCAAGATTTCGGAGCTAAGAGGGCGGGTGAATTTGCTAATCTCCACATATTTTAATACATATTGCATATTCAAAATGTCAACTTACATCTTTTAATGTTGCAACACAGAAAATATAAAGCCCATCTGTGAAATAGTTTGTAGTTAGCAGCTGTTTAAAGAAAACGTAGGTTGTATTTGTTTAACAATGGAAAATTTTCACCATTGTGCGGTTATTTAGTTTTTGTATACAAAAGTCTTAAAAGTGCAAATATTTTTAAATAGTCGGAAAGTGTACTGGGTGAACGTGCTCCATCATATGGGACCCAAAAAATCAGGTGGTTAAGTTTAACAGGGTAGTATGTGCGTTCAAGATGAACACCGCTCTAAACGCCAAAGAAGTGTCACTATAACAGAAATGGTTACCAAAATCCTCAATGTGGTGTGGAAAACAAACGACTGAAATTGAGTGAAATAGCTAATGTTCTGAGCATCTCAAAAGAGGTGATGTGCAATATTTTAACTTGAGAATTGCCGCACGATGGGTTTGCTTACATTTGACCAAAATCTGTTCGGATGCAACTTTGACAAATGACTTTGTGCATCGATTTGTTACTACTGGTCAAATTTATACCCCAGGGATAAAATTGAAATGAAATCAGTGAGCAGAACCCTAGTTTTTTGGCTCCAGAAAAAGTAATGACTCTAAAATCAGCTGGCATGGTGATGACATCGGTTCTATGCAATACAAAAGAGATGTTGATGATCGATTTCCTTCCAAAGGAACACACGATAAACAATGAATGCTATCCTAACCTTTTGTACTAATTGCACCAAAATATTCAACAAAGGTCAGGTTACATGCATAAGAAAATATTTTTTTACCAAGATAATACACTTCCTCACGCTATAGAGTTACTGCAATGGCTAAAGTCAGTAACTTAAAGCACGATTTGCTGCCGCACCTACCTTATTCACTCTGTTTGTCTACCTCTAACGTGCACTTATTCCCTAAACTCAAAATTTTCCCAAGTGGATAGAAATTGTCATCCGTTGAAAATGTCAAGGCCACTGCTAACGCCTATTTTGCAGACATTGAGTAAAGCACCTTCCGTCATGGAGTTGCTGGATAAAATGTATTGAGCATTCATAAGCAGTTATGTTGAAAAATCAAAATAATTTTTAAAACATAAAAAACCGGTCTTTCATTGTTAGTCTAACGAATCATCATCCCGCCCTCGTATTAAAAAAATATCAAGAACTTGAATTAAAAAATATTTAAGGGAAATTGTGAAATAAATAATGAAGTAAAAGAAATTAAAAAATCTGGTGTGATACACGCACACAACTTCCTTTTACAGTGATCTTATAATTAATCAAAAATTAGATTTTTAAGCATTTGTCAAAATTTTTCAAAAATTACCAATTCTACAAAAACGGTACAAAATAGAGCATTAGTTAAAGAGACAAATTTTCTCTATAATTTTAAGCTGAATTCAAAAATGTAATA
>CALNHX010007468.1:0-73760 GCA_940337035.1 Agriotes lineatus | reverse complement strand
GTACTGCCAGTACCTCTAACGATTTCAGAAGGTTAGGTGTATTGTTAACGCTCCCTGGTATGTGCCAAATCACATAATACAAAAGGATCTTAACATTGAGTCAGTGCGCGAAATAATTAAAAATTACAGTGTTAAATACAGAACTCGGCTTACAATTCATCCTAATGAGCTAGCACACATCAACGACACTCGACGGTTGAAGCGGTTCAAGCCATCGGACCTGCCCATCAGGTTTCTTTAAATATGAATTTGTTTACACTCTACAGTTACATAGGACTGACGTGCTGATTTACTAAATTACACAATTAGTTAGATAATTTATACGATAAGAACGATCACTGGATTGTTCTAAGCAAGTCTGTATATAGTTAGTTAGTTAGGTTACTTAAATGTCATACCATTTACTTATTGTTCATGAGCAACAGATTGTAAATATGCAAATAAATCAATAAAAAAAAATATTAATGGACCGCCATTCATAATTCATACTTGTGTGTTTCAGACACTTATCCTCTGTAGAGTACCCGGAATTTATACTTTGTCTAATCTTGTTTAATTAATCATGTTAGCTTACACGAAGGGTCTCTACTTCTCAGGCTTATCCATATCCAATCTTGCGGATGATGAAAAGTTACCTCCTCTTTCTCCATCAGTGTTATACAGGATCTTGAAAGATATTATTTTTGTTTAGAAAAACCGATATAGGAACAGTATCATGTTAGATCGAGAAGATATTATTAATTGAAGATATCGATATTTAAGAACTACAAGAGGGAATTATTGTAATATAATTTTTAATGTGATTTTTAAAGTTTAGTTTCCATTTCGCGCATGTCATACTTATTTGAAATTCTGTTGCTGGTCCATTGAAGCCACCTGAAGTAACGTTTTGAAATCCTTCGCTTCTCGATTTACGTCATGCATTTAACGACCTTTTGGTGCCATTAAATCGCGTTTCTGAAACAGGTCTCAAGACGTCAGGAATTTTGTAGCCCGAATGAGCTTCTGTTTTCTTGCGAAATATGATGCTATGTTGCAACGATCGCAATATATGTATGTGTAAGAGAGAGAGAAGGAGAGAGATGGCTAGACACGCCACTGCCTTTTATTTACCTCAGATTTAGCTTCAGTTCGCCCCAGCTACTAAACGAGTTAACACATTATATAATGCTTGCCTGGGTCAGCATATAAGGCAGCTTGTAGCATTGAGACCGCGAATTAAAGTGTGCGAAATTACCTGCCGAACATACGAAAGTAGTGCGTATCTGGAGTAGCCGAGAAGTAAGTGAACAGCAGGAACCCTTCGTTGTGCCATTCGCATCTGCTTTTTCCTCGTGCAAAGTGCCTTGAGCTTTTCGTTTGCCGCTAGTCCCTACAGTAACATTTAACAGGGTGATCCAAGTTATTTGTCAGTTAGGCTGTTTTCTTGATTACTGTGAACGCTGGCCAAACTACTTTCAAACAATTTCGGATCTGCTGAATCGTCATCAAGTAATCCCATTTATGAAAGAAAGCACATGTGTTTCTTTGCTGCCGCTATAAGCGGATCTAACAGGAAGCTAACAAATTCCCTCAAGCGTTTGTTTTTCCATCGTAGAATTTATAACCTATATCCATAACTGCCAAAGCTAGAATAATTTAATCAATCCGTCGCCGTAGAACAATCCCTGTTAAAGGCAACTTCCTTTGAGCACAAGGTATTCATTGCTATTTAGCTGGTAAAATGTTTATCAAAATGCGAAAATCTAAGAATATCTTTTAAGTAAGAGACGTTTATTTGAGTGACAACCAACTTTTGCTTAACGTCCTGTCATGTTGTTTTTTTTGTTGCAACATAATTCCGTAATAGATATAGGGCACGTGTGCTATGTTCTTGTCAACGTATACTACAATGTACTTTTAAGAGTTTTCTATTTTCGAGCTGTCTTTCCGTTGTGTAAAAGGATCCCTCATTATTAGTTGCTCTGTGTTTTTTATAATTATTTGTATTTTGGATTTTGTAACTTGTTTGATGTACTGTGTAACTGTAATTATACTACAAATTGCCTGCTTAGATTTTCCAATCATTTTTACATAATTTAGTATATCTCATCTACAATATTTTGGGTTTCTTTAAGTAACAGTATCAATTAGCTAAGCAGTAAAAGCCGTATTCTTCAAGCACGTTGCGTTTAAAAATTCTGTTTAACCTTTGAATGGTAAATTGTTAAAAGATTGTAAAAGGGAGGCTGCACCTTAATAATTGAAGCAATTAAGCTTTTAGTAGACAATCACGTAAGTATTCATTTTTCGTAGGCTCAATCCGCTTCGGTCGCGAACGTAGTGAACCTTTCTAACTACGAGATTTTCATGGTGGTGCGTTACTATTTTCTTAATATTTTTCTATTTTGTCTATCCTGAAGCTGGACCGGACTTCATGAGTACCGTGGACCACCGCCTCCCGCAAGCTAGCTGTGGACAATAGGGGGCTTTAAAACCTCCCAACGCAAATTAGACCTGTGGTATGTGTGGTCCCGTGTTGTCGTAAAGTCGAGTTTTTATTGTAACAAATTTATTTAGATCAATCATGGGTTAATGTTGCACACTCTGCTAATTATTAATGGCATGATGCAACTATAAAAAGCAGTTGCAATGCGTTCATCAAAGTTTTAAGCAGGTTTAAAGGCACCGACAAAAAGGAGCCCGCAATTTGCATTGCTGCATGCTGCTTATTAGGGAGGGTTTATAAAAGGCGCACAACGTGTCTTGATGGCAAAACATGACGAAAACTACCACGACGAAATGAATGCGAAATACTTTGAAAAGTAATTTAAAGAATCTTTAATTCCATATTTACCTAAAAACTGGCGTAGAAACGTTGTTGCTAGAGATAGGGCGTCGTATCATTCATAAGAAAGATTTCCGAGGACTTCGTAAAAAAGGAAGAAATTATGGATTCAAGAGCGGGATTTTTTTTCGAAAATATAATTATCTAAAATCGAAATTATTAGAAACTGCATCAGCTTTTAATGATCAATATTATAAGTAACGAATTGAAGAAAATGCAGGACAACACTGCGAATTAAACCCTATCGAAATTATTTGAAATTAGGTAAAAAGATATGTGGCAACATATAACAGTAATTTTATACAGGAAGACGTTCTTAATTTAATAAATGAAACATTCGAGCGGATTATAGAACAATTGGAAAAACTAAGTTACACACGTAATTGATAAAAATGAGCAGCAAATGTGAGAAGCAGAAAATCTTCAGAATAATATCGAACAATTTATTATGGAAAAAATGGAATTTCCGACGTTAACGAGGATTTAGATTTTAATTGGCTGAGTTTTATCTTAGTTTTCTATATTCCTGATTTTTTTATTGTGTTATCAGAAGCTTTAAAATCATTTTAATGATAATTAAGTAGGTAATTATTAATTATAAACAGTTGCACTTTCAGTCATTGCAGTAGTAGAAAAAACAATGTAAATAATATAATTAATACGTCGTTCATAGATAAAAATTATTTTTATAACTATAATATATATGAGTAACAGGAGAATGCAGTCGTTTTAAGAAGTTCCATGAATAGGTTTGCTTCTGAACGCGTATTTATAGCTTCGACAGTGGCCGCACTTCGAAAGATTTCAATGAGGCCCAACCATCCGGCCTCTGCCTGGTCTGACCCCTCCAGTTCTAAGACACAGCAAGCTCTAGTGGCAACCAGCAACTACGCACTGCATAATAAGGCTTCGTACTGCACTCTAAGTATGAAATTAAGTTTAGTAGGGTACCTCGCTATTTTCATTGTTACCCCAAAATTCTATGAGTTGTTCTCCATCCCCATTGTTTGCTTTTTGACCCTTCTCTGCCTAATCTGTTGGAAGTCGTCATTGTTACATCCCACTTTAGCATTGCAATCGCATATCAAAATAATGACGTAATTTTTATGAATTTCAGTGTTGTACGATTCACTAAACTACAGAAATCTCTCTTATCTTCGTACTCCACATTCTCTGTTAGTGCCTAACACTGTAGTTATTAGCCTGCGTTTCATGGTTTTGTTTGAGTGTTCCCTTCTACCCAGTCTTTCTCAGAGGTTGATCGTTGACTAACTGTTTTTTTCTTTTATTCTAGTGTAATAACTAACAGCTATTGTAGGTTAATTGAACTTTCACATTGTGTATTGTTAAAGTGGAAATTTGGAATGGGTTTTGACTAATGGGCTTATTTGTCACCTAACTGTTGAAAGCAAGAATTTAGAGGTCGAAATACAAATAATTAGTTAGAGATTCAGAGGCTCTAGGCATTTTGAAAAGTATAGCACAAGCAATCCAAAATTTACCTTGCAATTTTCCTAATTACCCAAAACTGTATAAAAGCAAATAAAAGCTAAGCATGGTGGTCTTTCAGTTTCAGATGCCATTCCAGGTTGAACATGTATAGTAAGTAGTTTAGTGATAATTTAAATTAGTTCCTTTTATTTAATAATAATCTATGTACCCATTCTTTGGTAATAGTTTTTCTTTAACACATCTACAGGGTGTTAAGGAAATAAGTGCAAATATTTTAACCAGCAATAGAACTCGCTAAACTAAACAACTTTTCCATTTATCATTTTTTCGAAAACAGCCTCAAAACTGAGTTAAAATTCAAAACAATTTTATTTTAAAAATGCATACCCGCCTATGGAATAATATTTAAATTTAATGGCACAAAACACAAAAAACCTTTCTTTGATATGCAAACCAACAAAAACTGCATAGGTACTGATAAAACCTTTAGCTAACATCTGGTCACCAACGTACCTTATCAATTGAGGTAGGTAAGTTATTGAGAGCATGTTTCTTTGTGCAAGAACTTTGCAGTTTTAATATACTTGTGTCGTTCACCTTTAACTTAGATTTTCTTACCAAGCGGATCGTCAAATTTAGGGGAGATATTGAACAAATATGCGATTAAATAAAAAACGATAAATAGAAAAGTTGTTCATTTTAGTGAACTCTATCAATAGTTAAAATATTTGCACTCATTTTCATAACACCCTGTATAACTGAAGATAATTTATTCTTGTTAAATAAATCAACTTTATATACGATTATTGAAAACTGGTGTTTATGTTATTTGTGAAACGACAAAAAGAATCCTACGTACTCGAAGTGTTACCGCCTAGTGGTTGAATAAAAAAGTCGGGTAACACTAGTATAATTAGATGTTATTTGGATTTAGTCACAATCCTTTACTTCGTCGAAGCAACTTTTCTCCTTCCTGCTCCTAATCTTCCGAGCTCCTGCATTTTTGTTTCCATGTTAACTTGTATTTCAATACCACTTGGCATCCTACCCTGAATTAATGTTTTCTTTTTCTTACTTCTTCTACTACATTCAGTAGCATTTTTTGTTCTGCAATGTTTTCTTTGCGCTTTGTATTTTCCACCCTCTGTTCTTGATTTCCAACCTTTAGATGCTCTAATAGTAGAGAGGCCAAACTAAATTAACTCTTCAAATAACGATTTTCGTGGGACTGAGTAGGTTTATACCGACAAATAGTACCTTCTCATTCGGTGGTGTTTCCTGAGTATGAAAAATCATGATGCCGCTTTCTCAGCCTATGGAGTGAGGAGCTATGACGTCACAAATATGGCAATTTTTTGTTCTAGGTTTGAGTACAATAAAACTAGGGTTTAACCCAAACATCCCAAAAAAAAAGTTCTACTCAGTAGCACAACATTGCGCGTCGGGTTTAGGTGGGAGGTGGGTGGAAAGGTGGTAAAATGGTAGGTTTTAACAGTTTTTTCGCAAATATCTCGTTAACTATGAGGTTTAGCACAAACTTTATCTTATACAAAATTAATCTATATTTAATTTACAATAAAAATGGTTTGTTGCATTTTTGACTTCGAGACGAAGGTTGCGGAGATATGGAAAGGAGTAATGATGTCATCATTTTCCAGTTAACTTGGAATTCATCGTATTCACTTGAAAATGAGTATGTTTCGTTATAAAGAGTATGTTTCGTTATAAAAAGTACTTAGTGATGCATCAATAACATAGGAAAATGTGTATGTGTGTATGTATGTATGTACGGCTATATGTATGTATCTGACAACATACGAGGGAATGTCAGTAATTAGGTCACAAACTGATGTAGGATATTTGAATATAACAGTGAGTTATTTTCAAATCGGTCATTAGGTGGCAACACAATCGAGCTTAATGATAGTCAAGTAACAGTTGCCGTGTTACAATAACATGCGTGCGCAGGCAGTGTTAAAATGGCGACTGTACTGGAAAATTGTACTGTGAAAGAGCAGCGTGCCGTTGTCCGTTTTTTCTGGGAAAAGGATTTCCTGCAAATGATATCCTAGCCCCCAATGACTACCATCTGTTTGGTCCACTAAAAACAACGTGGCGGCAAACGTTTCGCAGGTGATAATGATGTCGAACGTGAGGAGCGCATGTGGCTGGGACATCATCCCAAAGACTTCTATGCAGCAGGTATTGGGATAAGCGTATTAATGTAGGTGGAGACTGCTAAAAAATAAAACTTGTTTTCGGCTAAGTATTTCTCCGAGTATTTTTTTAACAGCCTTTTGTGACCTAATTACTGACTTTCCCTCTTATCTACATTGCTCCCCTTCTTTGTCGCTTTTATCTTCATTTTGCCTATTTTTCCTTTTGAATAATTCATCATATCGTTTTCCTCTTTCCCATTGATGCTTTTATAATTATACCTATTTAAATTACCTCCATCTTTTGTCCTATTTTCCAAAATAGATAAAATCATGTGGATAGCATTAAAACAAGGTTAACTACAAACTGTATCTAATAAGCTTTAATACAAAAAATAATGGATTTTTTTTTATTCACAATACATACTTTTCAGTAAATTCAATGTTCTTCAATTAAAAGTGGTATGTACAACGTACAAAGTAGTTACATAATAAGAAATAACAGCAATCAGTAACCTAAAAATCTTTAAGCTCTTTTTCATGTTGAAGATTATCTTCATCGATGCCGTCGTCAATAATTAGTGCATCTCTGTTGGTGCACCTATGTCCGGAGTAATTCTTGCACATGTTTGAGCATTTCAAGCCACTTTGTCGAGGTTCTAGGTAAATTGCTAGAATGCAATTGCTCGAAAACGAATTTCTCGAAATCAGTTGCTCGAAAGTCAATTGTTCGAATGTGACTTTGCTCGAATTGCAAGTTTCTCGAACACCAATTTCTCGATTAACTTGTTGCCATTTTGCAGCCTTAGGCAAACAAGTAGAGCATCTAAACCTTCAGCACAGTTTGTCTGTATCTCGAATCAGAGGTCAGCACTTTCAATTTCATTTAGCAAATATTTACAGATACCAGCTCTGTTCTTTCCAATTTATATCCGAACACCCTGTGTATGGGCGTAGCTGTCTCGTTTCAATCATTTCTAGATCACCCTTTGTACAACGCGTGCCCATCTAAGGCGCGAGGAACTGGTTTGAACTGGCATAGACTCCGTGTCGCCATTGGTTGTTGCTCCGCGGGGATATAGCGTGGCGTCACCCGGATGCTCGCAAGCGAGTTCCGGCAGGACTACAGACAAGAGAGGTTGTGTGTTGTGCGAGTGGCAGTGATCACTTTTAGGCGTGGGTGCGATGAGCTTTGCGAGTCCGTTTCTGCTTCCGTAAGTAAGGGATTGTTCCCTTTAACTCGATGCTCGAAGATCTATCCAGCAGGACGTAGTGGACCGCTTTTGCCGCAGTCGTTGTGCTCGTAGGGGCGCTTTTCATGGCCGCCATATTTGACGGATCCTAGTTCGTTTGCCCCAAAAATGCCGTATCGCGGCTAATTCAACTCCACGGATTGCAGCAGACTATCAACCGATCGCACGCCATTCTCAAAGACCGTCTCCGAATTAAGGTACCTCTAATAGAACCATTTCAACATATTCGTAGTTACTTGTGGTTTGTGGTTTTTCTGCGGGGGCGTACTTCTGCCTCTTGCTCGCTTATTACTATTTTATGCGGCACTCTGGGGCTACGATGCCTTGTGATGCTGCCGTCGCTAACTTTCACTTAAATGTGGCCAAAGTGCGAGCTTGGCGCTTGACCGTACAAAGAAAATCATGAACTCTTCGCAGATGTCTGTGTGAAGGGCCGTTGCTAACCCTCATTTTAGTAACTGCATGTGTGCGGGTTTGTTTATACCTAACCATTCGATGCGACGCCGTCAATATCACGATTTGTTCGAGACTTTTCATATGTGCGCTGGCTTGGTGCCTCGTTTAAGTTCATTTATCGCATGCATGGGCGACGTGGCACTGGCTGGAATGTATATTCAAAATTCACCTATCTTTGCGAGGCTATTCTAGCCCCTTTTTGGCCAAGTATTGCAGCTACGCTGCCCCCTCCTCTGCCTAATAAATTAGGCCGCCAGTTGATTCGTCTCAGACCTTTGCGGCGCCGTGTTTATCAATAGCTATATTGCTTCCGTCGCCTACGCAGGCGTATGATTCATTGTTATGAACTAACGTCCATTGTTTTTCACTGTACTGTTTGTTATAAAGTGGCAAACCGATAGCGGCCAGTCACATGTTGTGTGTTTGTACCGTAGCATTAGCGCGTCCATCAGCTGATGCGTATTTTTCTTAAGAGATAACATAAGTTTGACGGCACGATTTGCTGCCCGAATGTATTAATCGACTAATAGACGCATAAATAATTAAGGGACGTATTATTCTTGTTCGCCTTCTGCATGCTCTGTTTCAGATAGTGCCCCTCAGTGTAAATATTGGTGTACAACGGGACTTGAGAGTTCGGAGCGTGCAGGTAAGTTTGGTCGTTGCACCGCCGCGGCTAAAAGGTCCCAATACTGCAATTCCAGTATTTTCAGTCACAAAATTGTTGTTCGAGCTTACCGCTCGCGACTACCTTTATCGACGGAGTATCTCGAATACTTCGCCACCGATGACCGTCCATGCCCGGTTATTCGATCACACCTTTACTACAGGCTTGGTGGCGCCCTTATAATTTTGACGTACCCTGTATATGTCTTAGCACGCTTGCCCAACGACGTATTGTTTGAACCACGCCCGACTCCCTGAGCGCTTCAGCCGAGGCCTTTAGTCTGTTTTAACGAATCTCAGGGCAGGTGCGCCAGTTTTCCAGGACTGATCCAGTCGTGCGACGCTCATCTTGGATGGGTGTCGTTAAGTCGTTTTGATATCGTAACAATCTGTTGCTCGAAAAAAATAAAGTTGTGAAATAGCCTTAACTCGAATAAGTTAATATCAAATATAAAAAAAAAACACAAATTACAAATTATAACCTTTATTAATAAAGAATAGGTAGGTATAGGTATGTGATTAAGTTAAAAATTATAAAAACCAAATATTATATGTTTTTAATATGATATATTATGTGCTATTCCACGGACATAATCATAGATATTTCTGTCATGTCCACAATTATTCACTAATCTTAAAAGTCTCTGTGCACTATCACGATATATTCTTCGACTTATGGTGTGTTGTTGACCGCTGACATATTGTTCTATCCGTAATTCTTTCAAACTCTGCTCCTTCTTTAATGCCGAAATAAATTTCAAGATGTTAAGACCACATAAATTCGAGCAAAACATTTTCGAGAAATTACGGTTCGAGGAACTTGTATTTCGAGAAAAGTTACATTCGAGCAATTTGATTTTCGAGCAATTGATTTCGAGCAATTGCATTCGAGGAATTTTCCGGAGACGCTCTGTCGACGCTCACAGTTTCTGACACACCCCGCATTACAAGTACAAACAATGAGGGAGAGCAATTTTTCAGAATCAGCTGTCTTTGTGGTTGCAACTGGACGCAATTAACCACCAATCCTTTTTCCAACCCCATTTTAGTGAATCTTTATTGACATTGAGCCATTGCTGTACTTGATGGTAAACTCTATAAGAGTGTTGTTGTGCAGCTGCTGAAGTGGTGCAAAGAACATCCAACCTGAAATTTGTGTGTACAGGCTTCTTTGCGATAGTCTACAAGTAACATTGATGGCGAAGAGTATCAAAATTATCTACATTTGTTGATGCAAATATCGAAAGGAAGAAATGGTTTCCAGCATCAGCTACTGCATCTGGCTATGCATTTGGGTTGTTAAAAGTCAAAAACTTTGTGTAAAGCTCCTTGTCATTTTGTACGCTTTCAGAAAGCGTTATTTTTCAGTTTCTATAAATTGAAGAAACGGTATCACATCGGGCGAAAGTGTAAACTGTCAAGTGAACATCCTTCATTTTCCCGATACCACGCTGAATGTCTCCAATGCAGTAAACTTTTTCTTTTTGGTTATCTTTCTTTTGTACAACCATCTTCAACTGTTTGTTGGCTGAAACATGAACAACTAACAAGACCAATAAATCGGTGTCATTGCCAATTACGGTAGCTTCTGTGTTCTACTTTGATTCGTCAATTGCAGTAAAAACGATCTTGGTACATATCAGCATCACCTTCTGCCTGAATCACTTTGCAACCAGGTACCAAGAATCTCCATCTTTGTGACGTCATAGCTCCTCACTCCACAGGCTGAGAAAGCGACAACAGGAGTTTTTCTACTGAGGAAACACCGCTGATTACGATAGTATCACTTGTCGGTATAAACCTACTCAGTCCCACGAAAATAATTATTAATTCTCTTGCCCCCCCCCCCCCCTACTATAATTCTTTTTTAACAGGATCTACTTTCTTATCCACTCTCAGCCCTTGTCCACCCATAACACCTAATTTCTGAGTTATGTTTAACTTTTCCTTTATGATGCACTACGTCTTCTTGATATGATGATGTTCATTCGAGCCTCCTATGCAATTTTAATAGCATTTTAATAGGGTGGTGTTCCTATTATCTTGCGTTGCACTTTAATTTTTTGTCCAGTTTTGACCGATTAGCAATTTAGCAATATACAATTCTACCAAAAATGTTTTTAATATTAAGGACATGATAACGATGGAATGAAACGCATTGACATTTGATTCTTTTCTATTTTATAGAATACCTTTTCCATATCCGACAAGGCAAAAGTAATTCTTCACTTTTAACTCTATTATTTGTAAGAATAAATATATCCTATCTTATACCAGTGAGAAGGTTGAACATAAAAGCGAAACTATACAAACAAATTGGGAATGTTTCAGTTTTTTTAGTGTCTAGTAAACATGAAATAAAACTTTTAAGATATCGTCACCCTCTAGCTCTACTATCTTTTACAATAAAAAAGGCTAATGTTTAACGTCAACAGCGTATTAACCGAAGCCCGTTTTCACAAAATTTGTACCGTGTAAACTGATTTGCATTGGTTAAAAGTTATTAAGAAGGATCTGAAGTCCAATGGGAGGTAAAAGAAACAGCTTGTTCGTCGCATAAACATTATAAATATCCGGGTAAATTAACAAAAGCTGCAGATTAGCGGTGTTTCAGATATGCATAAAATATTTCAAAGATCTTACTTGATGAGAAAGTTGCATGGAAAAAGGAACATATATACAAAATCTACAGTAATAAAAAATCGAGCAAATACTAATACCTGTGTATGTATCCTACGGTTATTTAAGGTCTTTAAATATGAAAAAAATAACTTTTAATGTACACAAATAATTCATAATAAATAAAAGTAGGTTAAGCGTCGTATCCATAGCAAGAACAATGGTTTTATTACTAAAAATTAAACTTTAAGATCCTTACTGCCGGTCTTATAAAGGCCACTAATCTGACGCTAACTTTAATTCGCTGTTAAAATAAACAAAAGCGCATCAAAACGTCAGTGCTTATGACATTTTATTCATTAGTAAACAAATTTTGATGCGATTTTGTTTATTTTAACAGCGAATTAAAGTTAACGTCAGATTAGTGGCCTTTATAAGACCGGCAGTAAGACTTTAAAGTAAAAAACTTCAACTTTTTGAACTATAAATTATTTTAAGAAATAGAACTTTAGAAACCAATATGCAATAAATGCTATTAAACAAAAATTAAAACTAATGGATGAAAGGGAAATGCGTATAGAGGAATAAAGATATGAAGAGTCTTAAAACAGAAAATGTAAAATTAACGATACAGAATACAGAACTTAAAGCGCATATCCTAGAACAAGACCAGAAAAACGATATCCTAGAGAAAGAGGCAAGGATTATTAAAGTTGTAGTCCAAGGTATTAAGGAAACAGAACAAGCGGCGCAACTTGAATTTTAAAAAAATCAAAGCATGCTTAGAAAGATAGGAACACAGATTAAGCCGATCGAATTAGACCCATTTTAATCAAGGTAAATACATGGAATAAAAAATAGAAATGTTTAAGGTAGCAAAGAACTAAAAGAGTACAAAAGTATTGGTAACCCAAGATTACTCCAAAAAATATATAGGAGCAGTGTAAAATATTAGTGGAACACATGAAAAGGGCAAGAGAAAAAAGTAGCAGAGCCTTGGTGGCGTATAATAAATTAATAGTTAATCGATAAAGTTGCCAAAGTGCATAAGTAATCAAAAACGGAAAGGAAGTCATTAAGGAGGAGTAAAAAAGGAGACAATAACTGATGAAATAAGGAAAAAAGGAGTAATAGCCAGTAAGCGTTCCCCACAGGTAGGCGATGGGAATCACCGGGAACAGTAAAGCGGGATTATAAGACCGGTACCAAAACCATTAAAAAGCATATGAACTATAAATATAGATGACCATTATGGCAACAAAATAAAGATTATAGATAGTAGGAGAAATAAAAATAGATTAAAACTAACTCTAGTAACATGGAAAGTGAGAGGAACCAATTCATAAGGTTTTTAAATAAACCTCGTAAGAGAGATGGATAAGTAGCAAATTAAAATACTAGCAGTGCGAGAGACAAAGAAGAAGGAAAACAAAATGATGGAATTATTAAAATATATTATGTTTAACAGTGGAGGAGATAAAATAACTGGAACAGGACGACTTACATAGGTAGTTAAAAGGTGTATAAAAGCAGCAGTGATTAAATTTAAGCTTTAAGCCAATGATTAGTGGGATCGCATATATAATACTAAAAGAAAGTTGTCGAAACATAAGTATACTAAATGTAAATCCCCAATGGAGAAAAGAAAAGAGAGGAGAAACTGAAAAAAATACCAAAACACGTTCCAAGACCGGAAAGTAGTGTTTTACAGGTCGAGCCAAATAGACTCCAGGGCAAGCTTCAGGCGAGCCATGGAAGCTTGGGGAGACCTGCAAATCACTTTAAAGTCATCTATCGTACAATTTTTTTACGACCCAGGCTATGATACAAACTTTTCACCTAGTACATGTTTTACTTTCTTTTCTCAGCAGCAATTCATAAACGTATCGTACGCCTTCTATCGAGTTTTAGATTGTTTTCGGCAAAATATTGCATGTCGCCTTCGTGGCCGCTTCGAAACTTGCGAATCCACTTTCCAAAGCTCAAAAAAATTATGACAGCATCTCTTATTTGACTTATCCCAACAATAACACAAAATTGTTTCCATTGCAACGAAAACAAGTCAGATTACCGTATGTTTTCACATACAGAGATCAGAAAGAACAAAAAAAATGGATGTCTGTTTTCTGATTTTGCCCCCTTAAAACTTTACTTTCTGGCGAAAACATTCTCCAGAAACTCTATATTTTCTGGTCGGTCGTAAAAAAAATAAACTATGTACCACCCAATTATCGGAAAGGAAAGCAAACACGATAAGACGCATAAAAATGGCTCCCTTTTAACGACTTTGAGACTAATAGCGACATGAGGATAAAAAGTAATATGTCCTTTAAAAGAAAAGCGATACATAAGAAAACGTGGGTATCGCCGGACTCAAGAACTGGGAACCAAATTGATCGTGTTGCAATAGAAAGCAGAGATACACATACAGACTGCGGCAGGCAACTAGAACCATAGCAAAAGCAAGGGGACCTTACATGTGACCGTAATTGTGTTTAACAAACGAACAATCAATGTACGATAGCGGTAGGTCGTTAGAATCATTATAAATAGTTACAAGGTATATATTCGACTTTTTAATATTTTAAGTACAATTACGGCCACATGTAAGTTCCCCGTGCTTTTGCTATGGTCCTAGTTGCCTGCCTCAATCTGTATAATAACTAATGAAAGGCGTTTCAAATAACCAAATTAAGACACAAACTATTTCTTAATAAAAGCAGTGCGTAGACAAGAAGTAACTCGGACTGTAAAAAATCAAAATCGAAAAAAATAAAAGTGGTATAGTCTACTTAAGCAAAAAAATTAAGGATAAGTTCGCAGAAATATTAGATGGGGATATAAGATAAGATAAGATGAGCTTAAACGAAGTACAAATATAAATGAACAATGCCGAGGAATTAGGGAAATAACTAATGCAGCTGAAAATGTCATACTGATATCAGGAAAACTAAATATAAATGAGTGGTTTGATGAGCAGTGCTCAGAAGCGTTACGTTGAAGAGCTAAATCCGAGAAAACAAATTTGCAAATATTATCAAAAGAAAATAAAAAGAAATATGATGAACCAGAAAAAGAACAACTCAGTTTCTAGACAAAAAAGAAAGTGAACTATGCGGAGAGAGTAAGTGGAAACGGAACTAAATAAGAAACGTTTATAAAGAAATCGCAAATAATGAGACGAAGTGCAACAGCAGGACAGCGTGCTGCAAAAAAAAGAAGGAAATATATTAGAAAAAGAAGAAAACCTGATGGAACCATAAAAAGGACATAAGAATGAAGCTAAAAAGTACAATCTGATAGAACAAATTGGGAAAAATAAGAAATGCAGCAGGATTGGCCAAAACCTATAATACAGTCTCGTATATTTAAGAAAGGAAATAAGATTTCATGCAGGGACTACTGGGGCATTGCGCTACTTAGTGTCTATATAAAATCTTAGTCAATGCAATATCAAATAGATTGGAGGAATACATGGAATATAGCTATGGTATGTTATAGAGTTTACAACAGGAAGGTCTGCCATAGATCAAATAATCGTAATGTGACGGCTACAAAAAAATCTAGAAGGAACAAAATTGCATATTCGTAACTTGGGACTACCAAAGAAACTGATAACACTAACAGAAATTACTGTAAGAAACACAAGAAACCAGTTGAGAGTAGAAAGAAATATGAAAGAAGAGTTCAGCGATTACTAGATTAATACAAGGGAGTACATTATCAAAAAAGCTTTTTAACTTATTGTTAAAAAAATAATAAAATGCTCAACTGAATATGAACAGTACGCTTAACAAAATGCACCACTGCTTTGCTTTCGCGAACGACTTAGCAATATTATCAAGAAGTAAAGCGAAATTAAAGATGTGCCGGAAAAGCTAGAACAGAAAGCAATAACAAAGGGGACTCAAAATCAACAGAGAGAAAACAAGATACATCAACGAAAACAGAAATAAATTTAAGAAAAACTGACATATTACGATATGGAACAGAGGAATTGCAACATGGCATGAAAATGTGTACTTAAGGACATTAATAAAAAAGGAAACATGGACTCTTGCTAAGATAGCTGAACATCGGTTAAATGTGTGATAGAGAAAAGTAGGAACTCAGAGTAATCTTCGTGAGGAGAAAGAACGTGAACAATGAGTGGTTAAGAAGAACTAACCAAGAAATAGATATGAACCCGATATAGTAGCAACGGCAAAGGCAAGATGAAAAACCGAGAAAAATTTTGCCAGGGAACACGATAGAAAAACAGATCGGTCTAAGAAAAGTTGGTTGGAAGGTATCGTTGAAGATGTTATTTGGATTGTTATATTAGACAGTGGCCTGTTATGAGTTGTTTGGCGGACTTTTTCCACAGTCTCAGATTGTGTCAGACAGTGGAAAAGGTAGGCTAAACAACACATCGTTGAAAATCTTTCCCTCATAAGAATCAGAAACTGGAAAAAAAGGCAGACATAGGGAGAAGTATAACATTTGTTTAATCCGTCAGGACGCGCGTCCTAATTTGTGGCGTATAGACGCGCGTGGAGTAAAATTTACCATATACTGAAATTGCTGTGTAAAGAAATTAATATTGCACTATGTAGTAGTAAAACATATTAATGGGTCATTTAGATAAAAAATAATATTATATATATTAAAACGCCTTTTTATTTCTTAAAATTCACGTGTTTTCATCGATTTCTGAATCATCACTTGACGGTACATGATCTTCAATGTGTGACATTTCATCTACAATCTTTTCCAAATCGGCTTCTGCCAGAGGTCGTTTAAATGCCCATTTCGAAGTAAAAGGACGTGATTCTATTAATATTTCTAATTATTCACTTTCCACGACTATTAAAGTTACATCTAACTTTACCAAACCTACTAAAATACTGTTACGTAAGGACGCGCGCGTGGGTAAAATTTACCCCATAACATATTATTCCGTTACAGCTAGATTGTAACTGATATCAAAAGCATAAATACGATGCAGGCTACTCGAGAGATACCTAGGAGCGGAAGCGTGTGCTGAAAAGGTTTTAGATATTATTTTGTTTTTTCAGCACTGGGGTATTTCTTACCCACGCGCGTCCTAACGGGTTAAAGCTTTTTGTAAGTACATTTTTTAAATCGCAACAAATTAAATTGTTCAAGAATTTCCTGAAAGTAACCAAAAATGTATAATGGAAATAACATTTTTTACAACATAATTGTCTATAATGTTTGTCAAAAAAGTTTTTTGTAAGAAGTATCGATTTTGAAAAAAGTCGTGAGGTGACCACACCTCATATTTTAGTTAGATTTTTGACTTAGAACTTTATACACAATTGTATATGCCCAAAAACTAAGATTGTTTCGGTTTTTTTAGTGTGGAATGAATATGAAATAATAAGTATGTAAATGTAGATACGCTATAGTTCTTGTATATTTTACCCTTACAGTGTTTTGGGTTTTTGCTATATACAGGGTATCGTAACATTCCGAAAAACTGCTTTTTGCCTTAACTACTAAAGATGTGCAAAACATACAGCGGTGAACTCGAAGACATATAGCCTATTTAGCTCTACATTTTAAAAATATTTTGGACAGTTATGGTCAACTCATCTGGAAGGGATGATGCACACAATTTTTAAATGTAATTTTTTTCACGGCATTGCGCGTGCAGATCTTACTTCTAACATTCTAACCGATAGTTTAGAAGTTATAATTTTTTGTGTGGAAAAAATGGCGCAGGTCTAATTTTCTAAAATCATAGCAGCCTTCTTTTTATTTGTATTTGCAAAAATAAAAGTAATGTTGAAAAAAATGCAAATTGTCTTCAGAATTACTTGCTTTTGTTAGAGGAGATGCTTAATAAAACTTAAATAAAATTAAGAACACAGCCGAACGGTGCACACAAATTCGTTGTTTTTCTATTTAAAACAAATAGTACGAGCGGCGGTGACACTAAGTCTAGTGTGATAAAACTTTTTTTTTAATATCTAGTATCATAAAACTTCAGGATTCTGATTGTTTCTCAGATCCTATTTTCTAGTATCATCGAACTTCATACAAATTCAAACGTTATCTGAAAGATTATCAATTTCTGTGTAAGAAAAACCACTGCTGCCTTTTCCAGAAATTGAAGAAAATGGCGGCGGCAGCATTTGAAAGTCGCGATTATCGCAACCGAATTTCGCGTGTTCATTCGGTTTTATCGGCATTAATCCGGCTTTTTCGATTTGTACTAATGAAATACGCGTGACATTGTAAATTGCAATACATTTTCTATTGCGTTGATTGTTTAAACAAATGAAATTGTATTTTTTATGTGATATTTTTCGAATTTTCCTTATTTCTCTTGTTTTTTTTTCATATTTTCCAAGCCTTCGATTCCAATTGAGAATGAATTAGTTCTATCTAAATTAGATTCTATCAATTATTCCAAGTTCATTGATTTTTGGGCCGCTTTTTTAGGTCTTTTCGCGTTTTTCACAGCACGTACGAATCCGTTTCGCAGTGTTATTGAAACATGCCATTTATTTATCAGGGCAGGGATTGTTTGAACAAATTAGAAGTATTTAACTTGGAACATAAAGATTTTTGAGCTATTTTTAAGCGTTGATTTATTTCACCAACTGTAAGAGAATGGAAGCGTGTTTAAATAAGTAATAGTCTTGTTTTGTGAAAACGAATTTAATTTCTTTCTAGATTTATGCATACAAATGTTGGTTTTAAAAAACACAAAGATTATGCAAAGTTCGCAATGAATTATTATTGAAACAATTTGCCCATTTAGTAAATTTGGTATTATATTAAAAGTTAAAATTACAGGAGTAGCTAACAATTAAAGCATCGAAGCAACTTATGACTAGTTTTCGTGGTCAGAATCAAAACTTTCTGCGTCAAATTCTTTGTCATCTTCGTCGTTATCTCTTGCCAAAGATAGTATATCGTCAACGAAACAAAGCATTTTTTGAAGAAGTAAAATACGTTGAGATTAGAAAAAAGGACAGCGATGCGACCGTTGCTGACTGCTTCTCAAACGAAAGTGAGCATAAAGCATACCAACTACCGACGAATGGGCTTTGTAGGTCCTTTTGCTACCCTCTAGCCAATCAGAATGTGCCACTTGTGAATAGCAGAGCCGGGGTCCTACAAAGTAAGTTGGTAAAATAAATCAACGCCGCAGACACAATTTCTGCTTAAAAATAGCTCAAAAATATTTGTTCCCAGTAAAATATTTCTAATTTGTTCAAACAATCCCTGTCGTGACAAATAAATGGCATGAATAAAAAAAAATGCGAAACGAATTCGTACTTGCTGTGAAAAACACGAAAAGACCTAAAAAAGCGGCCCAAAAATCAATGACTTTGGAATAATTGATAGAATTAAATTTGTTTAAACAATGATCGCAAGTATTGTTTCAACGAATAGAATTAATTTATTCTCAATTGGAATTAAATGCATGGAAACTATAAAAAAAAAACATGAAAAATATGGAAAAATAGAAAAATATTACATAAAAATGGAATTTCATTTGTTTAAACAATCAACAACATTGAAAATTTATTGTAAATTACGATGTCAGCGTATTTCATTAGTACAAATCGAAAAAAACTGATTAATGCTGATAAAACTGAATGGACACGCGAAATTCGGTTGCGATAAAAGCGACTTTCAAATGCTGCTGCCGCCATTTTCTTCACTTTCTGGAAAAGGCAGCAGCGGTTTTTCTTACACAGAAATTGATGATCTTTCAGATAACGTTTGAATTTGTATGAAGTTCGATGATACTAGAAAATAGGATCCGAGGGATCACTTATCTCCCTGCTGCCGCTGATAAGAGTTCGCTCGGGGAGTGGTAGCACTGTTTTTTCTTAAAGCCCTACCCCTTCCCTGTCTCGAAGAACAATCAGAATCCTGAAGTTTTATGATACTAGATATTGAAAAAAAAAATCTTTTTTTTATAATTTTTTATAGTGCCGTTCGGTCCACACGTGGCAGCACTGCCATTTTGTATTTCCCCATCAATGACCTAACGAATTATATATATGACATTGAAAAGTTTTATCACACTAGACTTAGTGTCACCGCCGCTCAGACTAAAATCGTTATGGCTCTGTGCAATTCTCAAAAATTCTAAAATTCACCCTGTATAATAAAATCGACGTTTGCTTGGGTCAGCACAAATTAATATAATAAGATACAGGTTTATCTTTGAATTCTTAAGAACAAGGCTGCTATGATCTTGTTAAAATGGTTTCCCAAGGTCCATTCTTTCTCACAACATATTCATAACTTGTAAACTATTAGTCGGAATTTCGAAAGTAAGATATTCAGGTATAGGGACGGTCATAACCGATGATATCCTAAAAACATAAAAGGTTTAAAAAATAGTGACTCGGCGATTTTAAAATGTTGAGCTAAATGTACTCTACAAGTTTGTCACTGTCTTTTTTATATCATTAGTAGAAAAGGCATAATAAATCGTTTCGAGAAGCTTACGGCGCTCTGCATAAACGTCTAGCTAATCGTTCAAAAATTAAATTTTTAATTTAGTTTTATGACATAATATTAACCAAGAAGAAATGGATTGAAACAACCACTGGTTTCATTTGTATTGTGAGAGAAGCCAGGGAGCCAACTGTGAATGAAAATGGTGTTGTGATACTTGTGTTTTTAACTGTTTATGATAAACACTTTAAAAATTAAGGTTGCATTCGTGTGCTGGGAATATTGGTTCATCGTCACGTTGTCAACTACAGACTATATTAGATACACAGTATATGGATAGAAATACCTCAGTAAGATAAGGAAACTTAGAATCCCCGTCGGAAAATACATAAGTCTCCTCTTCGGGCCAGTTGTCCCTCAAAACGAACCCATCGATTTGCGGCGCTGGCAGACTTTCCTTCAGTGCCTCCATCCACATATTTATCGAGCTGTGGGTAAAATCAGGATAAACTGCCTCCTGCTCGAGATAATATCCGTCTAGGATTTCCCCCACTTTGTTTCTATACAGCACTCCCAGATCGACAGATTTATTGTAAAGCGCCTGGTTCCCTTTTAATATCTGAAATTGACTTTTTATGTATCTTTCGAACGTGTGAAGTTTCACTTGGCTTACCTGAGGCGGAAGAGACATCAAAAAATGGGATTTTTGTCGTAAATCTTCTATCAATTTTTTCAGCTCTTCTCCGGCACCGCTTTCATGCAACATCGCGTAAAGGTTCTCGTGAATGCAATCAGAATCGTACTGAATTGCGTCTTCGTTGTTAATAAATCCTTCGTACTCCCTTATTGCCGCCTCCATTGTTGTGCTACCGTCCCTGAAAGATTAATAGTGCGTAGTCAGAAAGGCGATTGCCGATTCCGCTGTTAAGAAATTGGAAGTTCAAAATTCAACTTCGACCTGTATGAATATTTAAATTAGCTATTACTAGCTCTCCTTGAGCCGTTAAAGGTGATAAATGAATTTTCGATTGCTGACTGATTTGCGTCTTTTTTTTCTAGAAAAAAACACGCTTTAATTTCGTGTAAAATCAAGCCTGGTTGGTCGCCGATTAAATCTCTGAAATACGTATAATAGGCTTTAAGTGTGTGAAGAGTGTTGGAAAAACAGCAATAATTGAGATTATAACTGTACTTTAAAACATTTAGCTTTCTCTGCTGGCCACTGAAAGGGAGAATTTCGTTCTAAACTTATTCCCGGCAATGCAAATTTAGTAAATTTACTTAAAAATGAGTTACTGAAATTTTGTTAGTTAAATAATGTCAAAGTCCTTCCTGGAACGCATCGTGTACTCCCTTAATTACACAAAAAGGAAAAGTAAATAAAAATTTTAATTAGATTGCGCAAACATCCGTTTTTCCTGAACAAAGAAGGGTTGAGCTTATTATATCAAATTGTTGCTACTTTACTACGTGTCGACCACCTGCTATGACCTTCGCTTTCTTAAGGGGAAGAGAGCACTTAGAGTTTCCTACACATTTTATATAGGTGGCGCATCTATCGAAAACCTTTCAAATGTTTGAGATTAGGCCACCAACCGAACAGCAATTATCGAGTGAGATTATGCAAAACTAATTTTACTGATATGCACTTAAGTGCCTTAATGTTAAGAAGGATTAAGTTTTCAAGGTATACACTAATTGTTTCCTAGCACTTTCTCTAAAATGAGATGGTCATTCATATTTGTGTAGTTAGGAAAGCACCGCTCTGAGGAAAAACTATCACTTGTTTGTTTATGTTGATTCCATAACGACCAAAAACTACTCGATTTTAAAAATGTCCAATAAATTCTCAAAATGTAACAGTTTTCGGTACCGCATTAGAAAAGAATTATGTGTACAACGCGTAGAAAAATTGCACAGTTTTAGATACTTTTATATCAACATTTTCAAGCATTTTCCTCCAGTACGTGAAAAATAGCATGTGCAACATGTGAGGAAAGTGCTTTTTGTGCTCGGCGCGTTTTTAATCTTGGCTTTGCTTCGATTAAAAAGCTCGCGCCTTGCAAGGAACAACTACACTTTCTCAACTTGTGGTATAATATATTTTTCGGCTAATCGTACTAGAATTGACACATTATTGATACAATTTTGCTGAGTAAAGTCAAACATTCCATTATATCAGCCGTTGCTAGGTAATCTATATACAGGGTGTCTCAAAATTGACGCCCGTTCTTCAGGGATTTGATTCAGGGGGCTAAAGGAAATCGAAAATAAAGAGTGGAAAATTTTCCGATTGTCATTTGTTATCGAGTTATTGATGAAAATGTAAATAATAACTTTTTTCTACTCCTATCTTTAAAATTCCATTTATGGTATATGTTTCTATGACGCTAAGTAATCTTTTAAAACACCTTCACAAGCCGTGGGTTCGTGCGTTTTAGTCACGAACTGAACTTTTTAATGGCAAAAATGAAGTTAGTTTTCAACTTCCAACAGTCAACTTTGACGTTTCAAGCATAATTTAACCAAACATAATTTTCAAAATTATAATGAAATAATGTTATATTGTCTAAATTTGTGGTCGTAGAAAAAGTATAGTATGCAACTCGTTTTATAAACTTATTAGTCACTCATTTTATTAAACACTCGCTCCGCTGCGCTTCGCTCGTGATTAATAAACCTCGTGACTAAAATGACGTTTATAAAACTCGATACATAATCGTGCGAATGTTTGCCTTGAAGTAGGAGGCAACCTATTTGAACACATTTTGCGACAACAAATGTGGAAAATAACTTGTTTTCAAATACCACTCGTTTTTCATAAAGTTTAAAGTTTATATCCAAAATTTTTGTTTTTATTCATAAAATGTTCCACTCTTCATTTTCGATTTCTTTTAGCCCACTGAATCAAATCCTAGAAGCACGGGCGTCAATTTTGAGACACCCTGTATATAAAACTGAAAGTCCTGACTCACTCACTCACTCATCAACGCCCAGTCCAAACCCTTGGACCTAGAAAGCTGAAATTTTGCACAGAGGTTCCCTTTATGATGTTTACAAGGAATAAGGAAGGATATTTCGAAATTCAACCCCTAAAGGGGTAAAATGGGGGTTCCAATTTTGTATGGTGAAATAAAATTAAATAGACATTTCGACTTGAAACTTCGTAGGAGTACTCCTAAAAAATACAATTTTGGTATTGCTGAAAGTTGTCAAAGGGAAATAATCAAGGGTAATACCACAAAAGGTGAAAATTTTTTGAGAATTTTTTTCGTTCACATGCAAATTATTGCGTTTAAATTTCTCAAAACCAAAACTGCTTTAAAAATTCCGCGAGACCACAGGTCGAGTGGAATTTGAGCAGTTTTTGTTGAGAGAAATTTGCAATAATTTTCATGTTGACGAAAAAAAATTCTCTTAAAAAATTTTGCCTTGAGTGGTATTTGGAAAGATTATTCAACAATATGGGTAGATGGCTTTTACCGTGTTCGACAGCACACATTTTTAACGTTTTCCACTATTAATTCAATACTGGAGCTTCCAACGCGCTTATTAAGAGTTTTTAGAACAACGAAGAAAAAAAAACTAGCAATAAAAGAATGTTATATGGAACAAGGGTTACCGTATATCACCGTTATAGTGGATGGAAGTTGAGCCAAACGTTCATATGGACATGGTTACTCTTCGTTATCTGGGGTAGCATGTATAATAGGGCGAAGAACAAAAAAAAATTATACTTAGGAGTAAAAATTAAATTTTATCCGCAAACGTCATAAAAGTGACAACTTATGTGTCTTTATTGACAAGGTAAAAGTGTCACTTTATCGGATTAAGCAGATAAAACAGCAACTTTTCCGTACTTTATGTGCCTAATCACACAAAATACAAAACTCAAACATTTCAGCGAAATGTTTACATCGTAACCACGGAAAAATTGTATTAGGTATTAGATTATTTTATTCATTTACCTATACTTGCTAATATATAATTAGTGTTACCCTTTATCAATTTTTAATTTATCTGAATACGTTTGCGGATAAAATAGTATATGTTATTCGGAGTAAAGGTGACTTTATGTGGCTTAGCTGAATTATTTGCTTCACTAACGTTCGGCTAAATAAACTTCAGCTTCGCCACATAAAGTATCACTTTTACTCCTAATAGCATAATCTACTATTGCTACGCATGCGCTACAGATAGAGGACCACATAAATGTTACAAAAATTACACAGGTTCTTCAACTGCCATGGAGCAGGCAATTATTGTCGAAGGATTCAATGAAATCGTAAATGCCTATGGAATTAGGTATAAATATTTAATAAGTGCCGGAGATTCCAGTGTTTATACCCGAATAATAGAAAACGTCTCCTACGGTCGTTACATAATAAAATTAGAATGTGCTAATTATGCTACGAGGGCAATTACTTCCAACTTATATAAATTGGTAAAAGATAAAAATTACGATTACGCTGCTAGAAATATAATTAAATCAAATATTCAGCATTTCAGTTCGTTAATACAAACAATAATTGCTCGCACTTCGAATATCAATAATTTCGGTGAAACAGGTTTTTTAGAAAGAAAAACTGCCATTAAAGGAGGTGGAATATAAATTTATAGTTCATATTTTGTCTATTCCTGGTTTTAATGACGTTTTTAAAGTACTTAATAGAAAACTTATAGAATTTGTGTAAAACTGTATTCAAAAAATTATTTTATGACTTTCACGGCAGTAGCCTATCGTCAAAATTAATTATCTACTTTAATAGAAAAGAAGAAACGAAAACATTAATTATTTATTAATGGACCAATCTCAAGATGATTTGTCTAGCTAACAGAAATTTTAGTTACTAAATATGCATAGTGAAAAAAAAGCGGTACAAAATATAAATGATTGTATATCCGATTATAATCAGCCAATGCAAGTAAAGACTGAAATAATCTTATTTGCAATAATACAACGTTTTAAATCGATTTTATTTCACTTTAATAAGAGCCATACGAAAACGGAAGTTTTTAATAACGTCGCTTTAATGTGAAATTAAATCTCTAACAAAATTTTGAGGCAATGAATTTTGCTTCATTTGTTTGGTTGCTTGGTAAACGTCACTTCGTATCCATTATTTTAATTTTTGTTCTTGATTAAGTGAGGTGCTGTAGAAAATAATAATTGAGTTTTGGAATCAGCTGCCTTACAGGAGAATATCTTATGCGATTGCTCAATGGGCAAGACGATTAACTCATATTTTTAAATAGCATATTTAATAATTATTTAGATATTTTTTTTATTATTGTTGTATTTTCTAAAGTTGCAAAAACAACATTTATTGTATGCTTTCATTTAACCATACACAACTACTACATCTTTGGAAGTAAAAGTGCTTCCTTTCCATCTATAAAGATTGATGGTATAATCATCATTTAAAAATTTGACTTACTAATATAAGAGGCTACAAAATCTGTACAGTTATTTATGGCTCATTGTGTATATTAATCTCCCGACCGCTGTTTTAATTGATGCATTCTTTTTTATGCCGTAGCCTCAGTCGTAGACCAATCTGCAACTTCAAAATGTAAAATTGCTGAATTCTCAACAGGAGTAATAACGCCGCAGGGCAAATGCGTTTACCTGCCCCTTTATCCAGTACCATTTGCGTTGCTTATCTCGTGCATCTAAAGCCGGTCATTAGTAGTAGCGGTGGGTCTGCAGCCATCTTGTGTATTGTGAATTATTAAAAATGGCAATATATTTTTGAGATTTTAACATATTGTGTAATTATTTCATTAATGTGGATTGTACCAAATGACACAACGTCACGCGAAGAAGGGTATGACAAATTTTCAAATGGTTTGGACGGCGCAATCTCATCTTAATTTCGGTTATTTCAGAAAATTTTATCAAATAGGTAAATTTTTTGCTTATAACTACATTTAAATTGATTATACAAACACCATACTGTTTCATACCGCGTATGGAAGTTCATAACATCAAACTTTAAAATTTCAAATCAAATAAATTATTATTTATGCAGATAATCACAAAACATCTGTTTTTGTTCCTATCAGTTGAAGAAAAATTTTTCTTTTCAAATTTGTTAAAAAACTTAATTTTAATCATAACTACCAAAGGAAATCAGAAAATAAATTAAATTAACAGATTTAGAGCCACTTTTTAGGTCTCTGGTTTTAGGGTATACCCTGTCCTTAATTTTTTATGGTTTGTCGACCTGATTGTGACACTAACCAGAAAAAGAGCCGACGGAGTGTTGTGTCAATAATATAAAAAGTGTATTGAAGATTTTTCATTAATTGACAATATATTCTTTACAAAATGTAACGGTGCCCTAAAAATTACTTTTTTAAGAAAACTGCAGAGGCGTACGCTTAACTCAAGTCCGTCTAATTGATTGTATTTGAGCAGACATTAGAGTGCATCAAATTTAAATTTAATATTGGTAGTATTTTTTGTCAAACCCTAAAAGAACTCAAGAAACATATCTAGTTGAGAAAGCATTTTTTAAAGGTCGTTTAAAATAATTTTGTGGGTGATATTAAAATACATCCTGCATAAAACAATGTTACTCTGCGTTTGTACATAATATTATCAGTCGCTTAAAAATTTATATTGTTGATAAATTCTTACATATACTGCAAACCAATCCAATTTGACTATTTTTAATCACTTGAGTCAGTTTGACAAATCAGATCACAGTTGAAGTGAAAACGACCCTAGGGTGATTTTCAATCACCATAGAAACTACCTAATTAAAATTCAGTAGTATCCTATGATAAGTTGGTGACACTGTAAATCTAAGTCAAATTCGAGGTTAGGTTTTGAGTCAGTCTGTGTCCAAACTGACACAAAACCTAACCTGCTAACATCGAATTTGACATAGACTTACAGTGTCATCAATATATTATAATGAAGTGTCAAATTAATTTGTCAGAAAAATGGTTTCTCGCTTTGGTAAAAATTATTAATTTATTTAAGAACTTATCTTCCCGAATTCACCGCGGCCAGTGATAAATTCTTATAATTTTGACAAATAATATCCCTCAAGTGCGTTACCTTTAAGAAATAACCCTCGGCTTTGCCTCGGGTTATTTGTAGGCAACGCACTTTCGGGTTGTTATTTGTCAAAATTATTGCAGGTGATTATCATTGTCCTTGGTAAATTATAGCTGAAAAACCTCTTTACTTGTAAAAACTGAATCACGAGATAAAAAACAGAAGCAAATGTTTCTATTCAAAACTTAAAGCGAACGTAAATTTATTCTGATGTGTATAGAATATTTTTATTTCTTCCCGAGTTTATTTTTTGTGCTCTCCCAAATAGGGTAAGAGCATTGAGGATCCAAAAGAAATGTAACAAATATCTATGCAGTGGAGCTTTTTTCTGTAGCAGTTTCAAGCTGCTTAAGCATAAATTATTTTTACTTCCCCCGTTTAAAAGACGAAGGAAGAAGTATAGTAATCACGAAAAAATCAGCTTCCGAGATTTTCTCAGATCTACACGTTTCAGAGTCCCTAGATGACGAAGAACACGTTTTCTCAATTCCTCCTGTCTGTCTGTCTGTCTGTCTATTGGCGGCACAACTCAAAAACTATGTTTGCACTCCCGGGACTAAATGACCTACTTTAGGGGTCATTTTGAGGGACCAAAGTGCCACTTTTAATCCCTAAGAGATTAAATTTTTATTTAATCCCTGCGGGATCAAAAGTGGAATTTTGGTCCTTCAAAATGACATTATTTCCAACATTGCCTTAGTTACTCATCTACATTTCCTAAGCCATCCATTTTACTGAATCGAACGTATAAATTTTAAAACCAGCAAAATCGACTTCGTCTCGGGCAATAAACTTCACTCGCGGGATCACATGATGCACTTTTGTCCCTTGGTATATAATATACTATTATTAGATGAAAACAATATTTTGCATGCAGATTATATATCTACCTGGCATGAAACCGAAAAAATTTCAGAGTAATATATACAAAGTGAGCATCTTAAAAAATAACCTTTTATTTATATTTACTTTAACTAAGAACTAGATAAATGTAATAATCTGCACATAGCTCAGGCTTAATCATTGGCGAAAATGAGACCTAGCAGATGCAGAATAAGCATCACAAATGGGACAGAATAGTATGGTATCATTTAAGGCAACAAAAACTCGTAGAATTCGGGCACGGTCGTGGCCAAGTTGTTCAAGCGGCGGACTAGAAACTGGACCCGAAATATTCGCCTGGGTCGGAGGAGTTCCAATCCCACCGGACTACATTTTTTTGCAAATTGAAGTAACGAGCGAGGGAAGTTCCGTGTAAACCCCGTTTAAGGATTTTGGTTTTTGTGTTTGTCAAACTGTATTTAAAGTTTACTGACATTTCAAGTATAAAGTTGTTTACATTTAAACTACTACAAAAATACTTCCGTTTAATAGCCATTACTCCTAATAAATATTTATTCACACGCTTATTATAGAGGGAGTTTCATCGCTTTGTGGACGGAGGATAGCACCTCGTTCAGGAAATGTATTAAATGCTTTAGATATATAATAAGTAGAGAGCGGATTTTTTTATTTTACATTTTACATTACGCTTATCCTGAATATTAAAAGCAGGAAAATGATTTATAAAAATGTTTACGAATTGCAGGAAATTGAAGTATTTGACACTAACTTTTTTATGCTTTTTTGCTTTTTTTGCCTTTTTATGCATATTTCGGATTTTTGTGCATATTGCTACTTATTTGTAAGTTGCGAACATATTTTTTGCTTGCATGCAGTTTGCCCCGGTACGGCGATGAGCTTAAAATGCAGTCAGTGCAGTGGTTTTCTGGGAATTTCTAAAAAACTCCGGTATTCCCTTGAATTATTTTAGTTAACACACACGCAGAAAACTTGGTTACTCCTCCTTTTGTATGATTTTAATTCAAAATACAGACAAGAGCGATGCGGCCGATCTGGGGATAGTAATACGCTTATCATCCTTTGTGTCAGAGGTCATAATGAATTAAAATATAAAAACAATAAATTATTTTGTAAAGCTTGAATTAAGACGGTAAGAGTTTATGAATTTCTTTAAAATTATTTAAGTACTGGAATTTTAGATTCAGTGCAATAAAAAAATATGTCATTCCACATGTAAAAACCACTTTGCATCAAAAACAATTAAAGAAGTATAAAAATTAGCCAAAACAACGGACAATTGTGACTTCGTTTGCATCTTCTTCAGGTAACAGGAAACAAGCATAGTTTAATTTCGATCTTTGAAAAACCTAACATAGGCTACCACTGAAAAAATTACAAAATAGTTCCTTCAAAATGTTCCTGAATAAATATTGTCACATGCACGTTCCCGATCAAAGCACCTTGCGAAAACAAATGTTTGTTAATAATTTTAAAGATGCTGTTTGTGCAGTACCTGAGCGAATTGGTGAAATAGTTCTTTCTAAATGTAAGAAAGTTCTCTTCCAAAAAAGAAGACCCTAAAATTTTAGATAAAATTTCCACAATTTTGGCAGGCGAAATTGCTGATTTTGAGATTGATCCGACTATTGTAGCAAATTTAAATTATGCTTCAATAACTAGTGTTGACGTAGAAAAAAGTTTTTCTACATATAAGAACATTTTAAGTGAAAGGCGACAAAATTTTACAATGGAGCATTTAGAACAATATTTAATAATTAATAGTTTTCTGAAAGACTAATTTTTTAGTGCCCAATTCTATTTTATTTTTTGTGTTACATTTCAAGTTTTTCTATCAATTGTGTTTGCATTTGATTTTTTTTAGTGTCACATTACATACTTGTTTCTCAGAATTATAGTTATTAGTTAAATGAATGAATAAAATAGTTTTTTTTATTTATGACGTTTTTATGATAATGCTTTTCTTGCTTAAATTAACGCTTTTTAAACATATTTGAGGCTCTTTTAAGCGGTTTTAATTTTTTTTGTGCTTTTAATTCTGCTCACTAATAATAAGTATTGTGTGAACACACAAAATGCTACACTGAACATGTGTTTTTTAATAGAAAATCTAGTATATTATGGCATTTTTGGGAAGCCACTTCAGTGGTAATAAAATTGATATCAAATTGTATGGGATTATTTGCAATTATTCTCCCGCTAGAGGGAGTTAATTGCAAAAAGGTGGCACACTTCAGACGCTCGTTTTGACCAAACTGTTTGAGATATTGGTATCAGATGTTTACAGAACAAGAGGAATTTTTAGTATATACTCCATACAGACATGACAAAATTGCTCTTTATGTTTGAAAATACAGGGTCCTCTAACTTTCGTGAAACTTTAATAAACGTATTTTGTTAAAACAACACCTTGTATACTTTGGTCTTGATGATGCCAAGTTTCCACAGAGTGAAGTAAATTTTATTTAACTAATTTTAATATTCGTACATTAAAATAGCATTTGTTCTAATAAATTATGGCAAGCATTCGTATTTTTTTGGTTAATCAAACCCAGTCTAGAATTTACAGAGATAAATATCATTTAGCCCGACATCCAAAACTAGACACGTTTGAAAACCTGCAAATTCGGTTTGAACAAAACTTTACAGTTGATTATGTGTCAAACTTTTATAAACACCATTATACTTCAGATTAGGATACAAAATTACCAGTTCATGTATTTACTTCATATTTGCATTCAAGAAGATGGGAATGTTTCTGAACATTTACTGTAAGCTTGCATTGTTCTTTTTGTACAGTTCAAGGTTTTCGAATACTTTTTATATCCACTCCCGTCCAATAAAAACTAATTTAATATTATAGATGGCTGCGTAACTTACTTCGTTTTGTGTTAATTTCAATTAATATACTCTCTGAAAATTGAACTATACCTCTTCAATCAATGTTTGCATTCCATCTGAAAACTCACTTTTAGAGAGGTCATGACCTTTAGTGTGCTGACCAATGCCAAGGAGTAACTAGTACAGAATCTAAAAATTCGTAATAATCAATAGTAATATTCCAAGTGCATGTCAAATTACCGACCATTTTTCCAAATTAGGACGTTTTATTTGCACAAAGGATATTCGGCAGACTATTTCCTAAAAAGCTATTTTAACGTTAATATCTATCTTTAAATTAGAAAAAATAATATTAGCCTATATGCAAAACTATAATTGATTGTTAAATTACGAAATTCAAATGCTACCATAGTTGACTATTGGAATGTACGAATATTATAATCAGTTCAGCAAAGATGAAAACTTTGGAAATCTCTAACATTTTACTTCTTTTTACAATAAAGGAAGTATTTCTTATTTACTTTACCTTAGAGGAGGCTCTATGTAGGAAGATGGCCTGAGACAATGCCAGTCAGGGTCGCCGAAATAGCTCTATTCGAAACCCAGTCAACATTTTAAAGACTTTAATTATTCGAGTTGTCAATATAGAATATGAAAACTTATGTACATCTCGTGGAAAGGCAGTTTTAGGTTTTCTTGAAGTAGATGACACGACAGAACCAAGTTTCTAGAAACAATTATATCTATAGAAGAATTGAATATAAACAAGTACAGGAGACAGGGATATGACAACAGGGCGATTGCGAAGAGTAACATCATTGGTTTACAGAAACAAATACTTAACATTAATCTACGACCTTTCTTGTGTCATGCCACTGTTACTCGTTAAACCTTGCGTTAAACGATGCAAGCAAACCCAGTAATGAAATGTTTAATATTTTTGGCGTAGTAGAGTCCATTTATAATTTTGCGTTGGCATCAACACATAGATGGCCGATACTATTAAAACATGTACCTAGTTCAACATTAAACATGTATGAGTAACACAAGATGGGGGAGCAGAATAAATGCACTTGTACTACTTAGATACCAACTTGCTGAAATTTGTGATGCACCTCTAGAATTATTAGATCTTTAACAGGTGTTCATGGAAATAAAACAAATGATGGTACAAAAAACGTATTTACAAATTTAAGAAATTACAAAGTTAGATGTGCTCTGATTTTTTGGTATGGTATATTAGGTAAAGTCAACCGAGCAATCCTCAGTCCAAACGATTGTATTTCTAGTTCAATTGAAACAATTAAATTTGTTATTAAACGACTACATCTTTTAAGAAATGACAATGCCTCTTCATTGCAGCTCGTGAGCTGGCAGAATTAGATTCAAATCCTAAATTTGAAAATATACAAATAAAAAGAGAGGTCGGGTAGCGCAGTTGGAAAAGCGCTAGGCTTGCATTAAGCAAGTCCTCAGTTCAAATCTCGCAGGGGCCGGAATTTTTCCTCACCTTTGGCAATTGGAATCGGGCTCAGTGAGACCATTCACAGTTGAGCACCAAATTAACTGTGCTCTACTCAGAACCACAGGACTAAGAGATAGAGTAGAAAGGTCAACATATCACCAAGACACACACCTAATATAGAATGGTTGCTATGCAAGCACGAAAGGCGCCATCCAACTTTGTATCTCGCAACTCGGGGCAAGTTGAGCACTACACCGCCAGATGCGAGCGTACATAGCACCGACCACTACATCGCTAACGTAACAAGACGTTGACGATTATATATACATACATACAAATAAGGCAACCAACCCATAGAAGATGGGGAACAAAAATTGTACGAGGAGCGTTCAAATATAAATTATAATTAGATATTTATTCAAAAACACACACAAAGACTCTAATGAATATCATGTCATTTTTCTACTCAGTCTTCTTCTCTGTTAATAAACTGGTGCCATCTTTCCGGAAGTTCCTGTATTCCACGAGAAAAAAAAATCGATGACTTCTTCGTTACGAAGTATTTTTCTCCTAGAAACATTTTTAAGGGTCCAAACAAATAAAAAAAACTAATGCAGCAAGGTCCAAAATGTATGGTAAGTGGTGCAGCATGGTCTATTTCAATTTTTGAATCGTAGTCAGCGTGTGAATAGCGATATGGGGTCGAGCTTTATACTGTAAGACACAGACAGAAAACTCAGGTTTTTTTTTCAAGTTACCTGTGCTGATATTTAATGCAGAAGGAATATCCTTCGGTGTAATTCGACGATCGTTTCAAATAACTGCATTTTACTCTGTCAGCATTCTCGTCTGTTGTCAATGTTTTTGGAGGGTGAGAATGTGGTTTATTCTCGGCACCTTTGCAGTCATCTTTAAACGCTTTACTCCTTTTGTGAACGCTTATGTATGATAGTAGTTGCGTCTCAAACTGTCTTTTAACTCTTACACAAATGTCTTATGGTTTTATATCTTTCTTGATAAGAAATTTACTACTAATGCGTTGTTCGACGCTTGAATGCACTCATGCTTGCCAATTGTACGAAAATGAATTGTGACCCCTTAACAAGTTAGGACTTGTACCAGAGCACTAATTAATGTATACAACTTCTGTGTATGTCTTTGTCTTTTGGCGTATAATTCAAATTATAATTCATATTTGAACGCTCCTCATAGAAGTTTTTGTTAAAATGTCAGGTGGTTATACCGATCGTCCGCCGCCAATAAATTTGTTGTTAGTACTTAAGGTGTGCGGGTTCTAACACACTTTGCATCCACGACCCTCTCGGTTCGTTCCGGCAGAATAACATCTCCCGCCAATACCAATCGTACTGAGGTCTCTTCTCTTGGGTGTAAGGAAAACTCCTCCCCACCCACGTGCAACACGCCGCGTCTCAAGTTTAAAATGAATCCACACTTATTCATAACATCCATTCCCAGGATGAACTCGTCCGCAATGTCAGCAATCAGGACCCGATGCTTGAGGGTTTGATTCCCAATCTTCAATGTCAAATCAATTTCCCCATGTGTGGTCACTGCGCCTCCCGTGGCAGTGCGAAGGCGTGCCCTGGTAGGCAGCAGCTGACTCTCGTCCCGTATTACGTCAGACCTGGCGATGGACTTCCTCGCTACAGTGTCCAACAGCAGAGACCGAACTCTTCCATTTATTCTTCGCATCAATGAAGAGGCTCCGGGGCATGGCAATCACGAGTCGACTCTCACCCCTTCTTGTTGACCCGTATTAGTTTTCCGGCGGCTCGTCAGAGGCTCGGGCTCATTTCGTCGGACAGCGAGTCCTAAGATGGCCCATCTCTCCGCAGCTCCAGCAACGGGGGTCCCTTCTTCCTAGTCTATATGGATTCAGGCGCCATTTCTGTCGTAGCGACACCGCGGACACGACCATGTCCTCTGGAGGCACTCCTTGCCGCTTCAACTTCCAGCGCATGGGCTAAGGCCTCTCCCAGTGTCCTATGGCGCCCCAAACGTACCGCTTGCTGAGTATCGGAGTCTTTCATTCCATCTATGAATGTTGCTCCAGGAAGTCCTCCGACTCCGATGGATACGCGAGCCGAACCAATCGAGCAACGTCGGCCTCAAGTTCTTGCAGAGTCTCCCCCGACTTCTAAATTCGGTTCTTCAACTGGGCACAATGCACATGCTGAGATGACTATCACCATAACGCTGTTCCAGACGATTCACCAATTGCTGGAAGTCCTTTTGCTGATTTTCTGGAATTATTTGCAAAATATTCAGGGCAACCCCTCGTAATGTCAGAATCAATGCGGTCGCTTTGTCTGCTATTCCACAACCATTAGCGACGGCTGCGGCTTCAAATTGCTTCAGGTATGTTGACCATGGCGTTTTCCCATCGTAAGAGGGCAGTTTCATATGCAAGCCGGATGTTGCAGGCCTCACTGTGGCAATATCTTGGGAAGGAGCAACCTGAGAGGTAGCAACTCGCGATAAGGTAGGCTGATTTACCGCAAGAGGAGGAAAGAAGCCAGCAGATTCAGAGGAGTTGGTTGGCCTTGGACACTTAGTAACTTGATAACTTATTCCTGCAGCTCCAGTACGTCACCTTGAAATCTGGTTACCTTTCTCTCCATTTCCTCCTGAATATTTCTGATCTCCTCTTCCAACTCGTCATGGATCGCTTTCAGTTCTTCCTCAAGTTTTTGGATTACTTTTCCTTGCGCAGCTTTCAGCTCTTCCTTAAGTACTTCCTGCGCCTTTTCTGTCTGCTTTTGGCCGGCTTTCAATTCTTCAAGCGCCTTTTCTGCCTTGTCCTGGCTAACTTGTATCAGCTGGAAAAGTTGGCTTAATTGGGCCTCCATCTTGCTGCTTTGGGATCTCGTCACAGGCATGCACAACACACACTTAAATTTATTATCTGACTGTCGTTTATCGGTACTTGTTAGTCAATTAGTTTATTTAATATATGTCCAATAATTTTTTATAGCCCCTGGTACAAAACTCCGACACCTGACGCCAAATGTTACGACGTATTTTCTAGGCTATTAAAAATTATACGCCGCTTCTTGTTTTAAGCATTTATTTACAGCAATTTAACTTAACGATTTAACAAAGACACAAGACCTATTAATACGAAACACAAATTATCTATACACTAACAGGAACTATTTCTAACAACAAATACACTTTATTTATTTACACATGACTTAAACACAAATGATTTATATGGCAAGCTTCGCGCACTTCAAAGCTAGATTCGGACTGCCCGCTCTCCCGCTGTGCTTGCTTATACCGGGTGCTGACTTGCGCGACGCACCATAGGAATTTGCATAGTAAAATTCTTTATGTTCAATTATTTGCTCTCCTAATTATTTTAGAGAGAAAGTGTAAATACATTTTTGTATAGAAAAAAAAACACTGCATCCATTCATACCTTTGCTAACAATTTTCTATTAGCCGGAGCCGAAAAAATGCAAAAAATCAAACTAGCATTGTTACAAAAATCAGTGATGCCATGGAATTACCTAAACAAGAAATGCACTTACATTTGTCTATCATTGCAGTTGATTTTTGCATTTTCCGGTTATTATAAAACCATTAAACGCACAATAGGAAACCATTTTACTTATTTTCATACAAAAATAATGGAAAATCAAATTAAATTCAAATAACCTACCATTCGTTGCTGAACAATAGCTCAACCTGTAGTAAAATTCTCGCTTAATATTTACTAATTGACCAAATGACTAATTTTACCATTCTTCGCTGGAACACAATTTCTCAGCACTTCTAGGTTTTGAAATACTCATCTAGAGTAAAACAAAATTAATAGTGAATTATTATAAACGTCAAACAGCTATGATAAACGAACAAACAACAGATATTGTTTGTTTAGGTAATTCCATGGCACCACGAATTTTTTTAAGATTTAATTTTCGTTTTCATTGATTTATACTATTCCGGAAAACGGAAAATTGTAAATATTAGTACGAATGGATGTAGTATTTTTTTCTCTACATAAAATGTATTTACACTTTTGCTCTAAAATTATTAGGGGAGCAAATAATTAAACATAAAGAATTTACTTTGCAAATTCCTATGGTGCGTGGCGCAAGTCAGCACCCGTTATATATCCCCGGGGAGATTCCTTCCGGACCCTTCGAGATATTCTCGACTTTTCTAGCAATGCTGACGTATCGCCCGCATTAATTACCGAGGTCGTTCTCGAATGATCTGAAGGCTGACTCATCTTTCTGCTCGCAGTCCGGCTCGAAGGTCGTTACAATATAATCGGCTATTTCGTCCAGTTCATAACTACCACTTTCTATTGTTATCTCCTTATCACCATCGTAATGAAACTATTATTTCCGGTGAAAATGTTGCGCACCGTATTGCAAGTATATAAGTTAACCCAAACCCAAGGAATATGTGTAATTTGAATCCAATTTTATCGGAGAAAATATATCTCTTGTAGAGATAATATTACCCTTGAATACTATATTGAACGTCCGAATCATGTCGAATGACTAACCAAACAACTATCGGTTTATTTTTTTTGTTCAAAAATTTCAGACATAAATGTCCGCAGATATATGTATTATAATTCTGCTCCTGTTCGTAATTGTAGAACACTTTACAGCCTCGAAAATACTTTAACACTTCAACTGGCGGCATTAAATCTCCAAAGGGGTCGTAGTAGAGAACTCGTTCACCATCTTCCTTATATGCCACCCAATGAGTTCCTTTATCCTTTATCGTCATCCAAATTTACAACTCCTCGCTCGATGCAGAATGGCTTCGAGGGCAATGACGTGCGCATGTAGACCCCTCTAAATTTAGGAATAAATGTTATCCCATAGTTCTCCAAGTCAAAGTTGGTTAAAGGTCTTCGAGGCAAGTTATTTAGTTTTTTTAGCTGCTACTTCTATCTCAGCTGACGCTGTCGGCGATTCTTGTTCGACGTCGCCGCCGCCGTCTCCGTGTATTTTTTAAATATAAAGCGCCACCTTTTTCATACGGTTTTAAATAGAGAGCCTCTCCTTTCTTGCTTTTTGCTATACTCTTTATGCGTTTATTATGACGCTCACCTTCTTTAAACTGCCTATTTGTAGCTTTAGCATCGTGTATAACCTTTGCAACCCCAGCAACTCCACCTGCAAGACTTTCGAGGGCTGAAAGTCCTGCAAAAATTGGTAGCAAAGGCAATATCTCACCTTTCTTCGTAGCTGGGATGGGCATTTTTCGTGGTACCTTAATTTTTCGTTTTTCTCTGATCGACTTAATGACTCGTTTAGCAGCAACAATGGCATTTTTTATCAAATTGCTCTCGCTACTAACGCCTTTACTGCTGTGAGCCAATGCAGTTTTGATTTTCTTAACGACACCACCTTTAAACGCAACACGTTTAGCTGCTTTTCTTGCAATACCCTTGCCGCGGCTGCGAGCCAATGCAGTTTTGATCTTCTTAAAGGCACCACCTTTAAACGCAACACGTTTGGTTGCTTTTCTTGCAATACCCTTGCCGCGGCGACGTAGACGACGACGTTGCTGACGGCGCTCATCTCCGCCACCATCGTCACTACCATTCTGCACAACCCCTAGACCTAATTTTCGTTTTACTTTCATAGTTGTAGCGACTGACCAAGCTGCAACTTTTTCACCAAATGGTGTCGCTTTCGATTTGGCTCGCGCCCACGCCGCTTCTTCTAAAACTTTATCCGCCTTATGCAGCTCTTTTAAATCGCTGTTTCTAGAATATGCAATATCGTGCTCTTTACAATATGAGTCCAACGGATTGACACCTTGATCGCCCCAAAGTAATCTTTTCTTCAAATGGGTTCCAGGCTCTCAAAAATTATAACTAGGAATATGAAGCTCGAATGGCAGCTTATTAATAAGACTATTGACGAAGGAAGTGCCCTCACCACTAGCGAATGTTAATATTTGAAGTGATTTATTATCAGAAAGGCTATTTATACCTTCTACGCCATGAATCGCAGAAAACACATTGCTAGTCTGAGCGAACTGAGCCACTAATAATGCCAAGATAACGCAGCATCATGCAATTATCCAACTCCTCTAGTCGAAATAGTAAATTCCTATGATGTACAGGAATACTTACGGTTCGCTAAATCAGCATTTTAACGCCCATGATTGTTTGCGTGGAGTGAACCCCCATCTCGAATATGTCGTCGGTTAGCGTATCGATAAAAATGTACATGTTGCTCATCACATTTCTATCAATAAAGATTAACTCTCCCATTACACGAACCTTCTACTACCACAACGTAGAACCAATTTCAAAGTAAAAAAATTAAAGACCCCCCATTTAAGTGCTTAGAATAATCAATTCAGAAGTGCCCCGAATCGGGTAACCTGCCATCTAAACACGTTCAATAAATAATTAGCAAACTACATTTAACAAGCTCCGACAGAATCGCGAAAAATATAGCCACCGGGCCACCAGCCAAACGACAACAAACTCGAATGACCCCCTAAAAATCTAACACCCGACGAGGGCGCCAAAAATACCTACAAACTAGCAAGTTTCTCGTAATTATTATTCGCACAAGGAGCGACCTTGATCTACGCCGCGCGGCCACCAAAGGTCAACAAACTCACATCTGCAAGTCGCAACAGGAGTTTTTTGTTTACAGAGCAGCTAGACCACCCCAGACGGAGCACAAAATGGCCACCACGACGACAATCCAAATACACGACACTTATTGGATGAACATCACACGTCATCGACGCCATTCACATTCAACAGAACCAATCATAGCACAGTTACACATAACACGCCATTATCATTTATGTTAATCACACCTACAACAACCAATTACAACACACCACAGACACGCCCCACAACATCCACGCGCAGGGGCGGGGACTAATATGCTAATTTATGCAAAGTGTATTAGAACCCGCACACCTTAACTGCTGTTGTTTCAGTTTTGATATGATTTATTTTTATATTTTTTATGTTTTGTTATATACTCTGTTCTTTATTTCATTTATTTTAGAGAAATCTATATCTGACATTCGGAAAGTTACTGTAGTCAAGCATTTCTTTAAAAAGGGGACGGAACTATCTGCGTGAACTACAAATGTATTAGTTTACACAATGCTACTTATAAAATATATTCTAGAAAAATTACATACCGCCTTCAAACAATACTGGAAAACATAATATTTTAAACAGCAATCAGGATTTCGACGTGGCATGTATTGTATAGACAATGCATTTATTGTAAAACCATAGAAAAACATAAGGAATTCAAACGTGGAACGCAATTTTGTTCATCGACTATATCAAGGCATTTTACAAGATAGACAGGTAAAAGCTATGGGAAATCATGGACAGGTGCATTTAAGGCAATGAAAAGGAGATAAAGGCAATAAATAGAGGACCAAGACAAAGCTGTAGCCTGTCGTCTGTTAATTTATAAACAGACGACGCCCTCAGGCAGCTGATACAGAAACTTAGCTTTTACTCACATACTTTAATAAACAAAAAATTATTTCTGGATATCTTTTTGCCGTTGACCAAATACTTATTGCTAATTCCGAATATTATTTACAAAAAGGGGTGTTTGAGCTACAAAATACCATTGGAGAATATAATTTGACGATATCCATTATAAAGACAAGCGTTATGGCGTTCCAAAAAAGTGTATCAGTACGAAATAATATACAATAAAAACATCGAACCAAATCCTTCACTATTAATTTAAGCCAGTTCAGCACTTGAAGTTGCTATTCATGGCTACGGTGACACATATTTGATAACTGTTATAATAATAATGGTGAGGCACTAACACCCCATGAAGGAGCTTGACCTGCAAGACGGAAGGTCACATCACTAATATTAATATCTTCTTCTCTCTACATTTAGAAGTTTATTCATTGTCATCGGAATCCCATAAATAAATATAAATCCTACGTTCGTTTCAATCTCGTATGAATTTTCCTTTTCTTTCCTCGATGGAATAGCCGTCAGCTGCTGGGAGTCTTGAATATTAAGAAAACGGCGTTTGCGGATCGTCTTAATTGCTTCTTTGATAGTAACCACAATCAATACATTTAATTTTCTTAGTTGTCTAATCCGTTACTGTGGCGAAGTAGACATTAATAATAAAATGCAACATTTTAATTATTATAACAGCACCAATAAAGAACGTTCAAAAATAAAGTTCAGTCAAACACTTCTTAGGGTTAACTTGTCTAATTAGCCAGCAAAACTCTAAAACAAGTTTTTTTTAAATAAAAGGATACCGACATTACTTTCACAAAAAGAAAATTATTCTTTCTGCCACTCAGTAATAACACTAACACGAAGAACATTATTTGCAATATTACCATGACTACGCAGTTATTCAGATATTCAAGTCTAAAAACATCCATTAGTGCATCTGCTTAGTTTAGGGTTGCCATACGTCCCGATTTTTCAGGATTGTTCATAGCTAGTTGTCCCGCAACGAAATACTGTCCCGATTTTCCAAAAAAATATTACGCTTTACCGATTTCGAACGATTTCTGCAAATTCTGGTTCAATGCCTCAAATATAATTTAGAACGAGTTGTTTGATAAAAATGGTGTATCAATATCTAGCTATTCGCTACTTTAGAATCTGGGTTTCAAATGCTTTGTTTGAATCACAGATTACAGAACAAGTATAAGATGGGTCACTCGCGGCATTTACAAACGAAATTTCACTTCCAACACGTGCGCCGACAACAAACGGGTGCGCCGACAACTCGCCGTTCACTACGTTGTATGCCGATATTCCGGGCGATCGATAAGGACTGTGGAAGACTGGCGGCAAACCGTCTTGGAACACTCCGACTGGCCGAGTGACCCATCTTATACTAGTTCTGTAATCTTTGGTTTGAATAACACCCTGATCCACATTTAATACTAGCTGACCAGGTAAACGTTGTTCTGCCCAAAAATAATTTGTCTCGGAAACCCCGTTTCACCAGTATAGGGTTTTAATTTTGTATCATGTCCACCTCCTTAGACTTAAAAATAAATGCCGTTTTCGCAATCAACGTCCCAAAAAACCTCAATAACGACACCCATATCGATTTTTAGGCTTATTTACCCCATTTTACACCCTAAAGGGTTGATTTTTGAAAAATCACGAAATACGTGTTTGCTTATTTGTTTTTAGGAGTACTCCTACAAAGTTTCAAGTCGAAATGTCTATTTAATATTATTTTTCCATACAAAATTGGAACCCCCATTTTACCCCTTTAGGGATTGAATTTCGAAATATCCTTTCTTATTCATTGTGTACATCATAAAGGGAACCCCTGTGCAAAATTTCAGCTATCTAGGTCCAAAGGTTTGGGCTGGGAGTTGATGAGTCAGTGACTGAGTCAGGACCTTTAAAGGTAACAATTACAAGAAATATGATTCACACAAGAATCCAAATGAAACTACTGCTGCTGCAGTAGAAACAGATATAAATACAAGTAATGGTGGCGGTAGTAATATACCTACTAAAAACCACATATTGTAAAATTAACATTTTTGTTAGAGCTTTGTGTTAGTGTTCCTGTTAAATTTATTTTATTATAAGTTTCCTTTGCGAATAATAATTTAGTGTTTTTCATTAGTATTCAGTTTCTAGTATTTGTAAAGTTAGCTACAATAAAATTAAAAAAAAAACTTGATTCATTAAAGTACGAAAATTATCTTTTCCCCAGGACCCCCCTCCCTTTTCGTAATCTTGTTTTTTTGTATCGTTTACGTTAAATATATTATATACTAGCTTAACCCGCCCCTCATAAGACGAACCTTCCAGTCTTTCCTCTGCACCACCCATCCTAGATAAGATCTCCAGTCTATTATCATTAACATTAACAATTTGTTTTTAATGCTTTCTTTTATTCAAATGTTTTCTATTACTTACAGCAGCCGACTAAAATTCGGATTTTTTCGTAAAATCGTTAATATTTCCAAAATAACTAACGGTAGACTTTATCAAAGAGATTACTACTTCGACGCAAAATTTTTAAACTACATAAATATATGGCGTCCTATTAAAGAAAATAAAGGTTCTCTACAGTTTTTTGAGCCATCAAAATAATCAAAAATATTTTTAATGAGCACCACCTTCGTATCTACGACTTTTGTATAAGAATATTTTTTTGCACTTTCAAGACTAAAGTTGATACTTCCCCGTAAACAGGGGCTAAAGTAGCTTATTTAATCCCTAGGGGCTAAAGTAAAAATTATACCGTAACTATGGTAAATTTATGTACACACGAGGTTAGTAGGTTAGGTTTTGTTTGTTATTTGACACACACTGACGCAAAACTTAACCTGCAAATCTCGAATTTGACATAGACTGACAATACACTTCAGTACTGCCAACTGATTCAGGCTATCCAGGACCTGCTGCAATTCAGTTTTTAATAAATTGTAATTGTCATTTTTCAAATTGACAGATTGCAAATTTTGGAAATGTTTGATGATAATATTCCCAAAAGTGCAAAAAATAGCGTATATACCTCGGGAGTAAAGTGTCTAAATCCCTTGAGTGGTTGTTGCCCTCGGGCTTCGCACTCGAAGCACAGACTCCACTCGCGGTAGGTGCACTTTAGTCCCTCATGATATAATATACTATTACCTAACTCTTATAGTTTAATCTTCCACCTCCATATCGTTGCCCTACCCTGTATAAAAGTTAGTCAAGCTGCTCGTGTGGGTCACGCTGTATCGTCACCAATCGGATTTACTTCGTCTGCAGTCGCCTACTTCCTTACGTTCTCAGTTTCCCCTGCATAATACAACGATCAGCCGGTGTGTGGCATAGTGTTTCTGACCGACCGATTATGAGTCTGTCTAGAACTCAAGTTCCCCCTAAAAGCATAGGTTCGAATCTTAGCGACTGCAATGTTTGTTTCTCTATGAGAATTATTACAGTAATTCACATTCTTATGTGTTTCGATTGGCTGTTTCAGTCTTATTAGACACTTTAAGTTACTTTTACCTATCTTGTACATAATTATGAACACTTCGTCCCCGATCAGGCTTATTTACATAGAATATACTCCGCTTGAGGCCTAACCGAAGCCAGCAATCATGCAAAAGCAGCAAGAGCACTTTTAGCTCGAAATAAACATAATATTTTTTCGATGTAATGGGATTATTTAAACAAATAACACGAGTTATCAAAGAACCACCTTGACATGACTAACTATTTTGCTCACGCGGAAACCCAAAATGTTCAGCAAGCAGCAAAATGCTGAAATGCTCGCTCAGCGGAGAATGTCAATTTTCTGTTGTCAAATGACAGTTGGAAAAATTTACTTTCGATGTCGGTCGTCAAAAATTAACTTGTATAATAACTGTTGTAATTGTCACATTTGTTTTATAGCAAGTTTAGTTGCCATGGTGCACTTGATCTATTAGTTTAGAGAAATTATGGACGCTATTCTCATATACACCATGTTTCCTATATACGGCACAGAACTTTGGGAGGTGATTTTTCTTGTCAAAACCAGCAAAACAGTTCCTATTGGCACATGTTCGTAATCGCAATAAATAGTTGAAACAAATACATATTTTTTACATGAAGGATTTTCGTTAAACTAAAGAAACAACATTAAACTTCAATAAGGTGCTGAAAATGTCCACCTCTACTCTCCCTCTTACACATTCAAAAATACCAGGATTGATCGATTTCGAAAATCTTCCGCATAAATATAAAGAAACTTAAAATATCCCCATAAGAAGAAAATTAAGGTTCGAGGATCTTGGGAGCCAAGGTTGCATTCTTCCTCGGCCTATCCAGTGACAGGATAATTTAACAAACGACTTCGGAGATTGGACCGTGTCATTATTGAAGTCGAAGAACTCAACGTTTCGCCCACTTTCGTAAGGGGGTTTATCAAAAGGAAAACCAAAAACCTCGGTAACTCAACGTGTAAACCACGCCAGAGGCGAAACCCTTTTGCAAGAACAGAGATAAAAGAGATAAAGCCTCTGGCATGATTTGCAGGTTAAGTTTCCGTGCTCTTCGATCCCTTCTCTTGCAAAAAAGTTTAGCCTTTGGCGTGATTTACACGTTGAGTTACCGTGCTCTTTTGCTTTTCCTCCTGATGAAGTGCCCACGAAAGTGGGGGAAACGTTGAATTCTTCGACCTGAATAATGACACGGTCCAATGCCGGAAGTCGTTTGTTACTTAATAACAATGGTCGTGAAAGCCTCCGAAATCAGGATAATTTTAGATTAAAATGTCCCAAGTTTGTCTTGAAAATTGTGTAAGTGCTTCGTTGTGGGTAAAAAGCATATTTAGTCTTATAGCTAAGGCTACCTACAATTTCCAGAAGTCCGGAAAGCTCGTGTTCGATAAAATAGCGACAAAATTCACTATTAAGTCTTGCAGGTAAAAAATAAGGCCCTAGTAAATAATCATGGATTATTCCAATCCAAACGTTAACGAAATATTTATGTTGAAGCCGTGTTTCCACTGTGGAATGAGAATTTTCGTCAACCCAATACATGATCATTGTGACAATTATTTAATTTAAAAAATAAGGATTATTCGCCATGATTCTTAAAATCCACTGATACCAGAGGTGAAAAATCGTTAGCCAATAAGATCCGGATACGCTGCATATGGTAAGGGTATAGAATTTTCTTAACTGTGTTGAGTCTAACATTATTTTTAATAGCAATACTTTTTGATACTACGGTACTTCATTTAACGAACAGATTTAATAGGATAGGCCTATATTGTAGAAACCTGTCCTACACTTACAAATTAAAGATTCGGGAGAATTCGGAAATTGTTTACTTTCAAATAAAATTAAGCTGTGTAAACCGGCTTACCAATAGTAATACTGTATTCAAATTTAACGCTTATTTGTGGAAGAAGCTTCAACTATGTCTGTCAAATGTAGTATAGATGGACTTCCTGCAATTACATTAGGAGTTATCACTGCTACTTGTGAGGTTCTAACAGTCAACTTCGTTTGCTGTTTTCGCAAAATTGCCCTCTTCAAAAAGACAAATTTGTAACATTCTGAAAGCAGATGGTAGGCGTCTATGCGAATAGCACACATTATTGTATTGGGAAAAGTCATTTAATCTTGCACAGAAGCGTTTTTCATTCTGTGGTGCGCGATGTAAAATTGGTTCGCAAAACATAAGTGATACAGGTTCGAAATTACATAAGCCTACTAAATACCAACAAATAATTATAACCGTCTGAAAAATATTTTAAAGATTTTTTTAATAAGTTACCTTTAGACTTGAATACATACAAATACTTACTAATTAAATATAAAAACATTCTACATATAAGTACTACCTATCAATAATTATGTACCGATGGGGCCACAATTATATATAACAGCAATGAGATAACATGAACAAGAAAATAACACGTATTGCTTGAGTAAGAAAGAGATAAACATAGTAGTAAATATTCGAGTAGGCATGACGCCTATTTTAATTATGACATACCTAAGTCAACTAAACATGCTTACTAAAATAATTTTATCGTATGGTCATCTCTTTCTTACTCAAGCATTTTATTTTGTTGTTCATGTTATCTTATTGCTGTTATACGGATGGGGCCATAATTATATATAACAGCAATAAGATAACATGAACAACCAAATAGAATGCTTGAGTAAGTAAGAGATAACCATACAACAAAATTATTTTAGTAGGCACAATTAGTTGACATATGTCATAATTGAAGTGAGCGTTAAGCCTACTCGTATATTTGATACTATGTTTATCTCTTTCTTACTCAAGCAATATGTGTTATTTTCTTGTTCATGTTATCTCATTGCTGTTATATATAATTGTGGCCCCATCGGTATATAATTAAGGCCCCTTCCGTATTTTGGTTGTACGAGGAATGTTTTTTATGTTATCTACCTAGCTATGAAAACAAGAACTTAGAGAACAAACCATTTTTTATTTTTCAACGTAAGAACCATCAACACTAACACACTTATTCCAACGATTTTCTAATGATGCTTTCGAAAAAAAAATCTTTTGGTAATTCTGAAAAATACTACTTCACAGCGTTCTCCAAATCGTCGTTGGATTCAAAGCGACGCCCTCTCAACTGTTTTTTTTTAGTTTTGGAAAGAGATAAGAGTCACTGGGGGGCAAGGTCGGGACTGTAAGGTGGATGTTGTAATTCCTCAAAGCCGCAATCATGGATTACTACTTGAACAATTTGTGCTTTATACACTCCGCAATTGTCGTGCAGAAGCAGAGTTTCCTGAGCATGATTGTGGGGTCTTTTTTCGCTTATAGCCGCTTTCAAGTTCTTAATTATGTCTTTGTAGACATTTCCCATTATTGTAATCCCTTTTGGCATATACTCAATTAAAAGAGTCCCTTCCTCATCCCAGAAAACTGTGGCCATCACTTCATAAAATTGCGTCTTTGCCTTCTCGGGTGGAGGAGAGCGCTTATGAATCCTCGATGGACTCTTGTATCGTGGGAGGATCCCAGTGGTGTACCCAGGTCTCATCCCCAGTTACAATTCTATAGAAGAAGTCTTCGGATAAAGCACTCAAATTCTCCTTGCAAATTTGTCGTCTGCAAATTTTTGTTCAGGACTGAGCAGCTTGGGAATCCATCGTGCCGACACTTTGCTCATTCCCAAATCTTCGAGTGGAATTTTAAAAACACTCGTTTCAGATATTCTTATTTCTCTAGCACTAACTGAAACTTTTACTCAGCGGTCAGTCAACACCAAATCTTCAACTTGGTTGATGATTTTTTCAGTTCGTGCTTCTAAATGTCTTCCACACTTTGGGTCATCATGAATTAATTCCTTGCTCCCATTTTAACTGCTTGCATCAATATTTTACCTGGAAATAGGATGGACTATTTTCTCCATACACCAAACTTCAAGATGACACTATAAAATGTCACGGAAACTTAACATAAGAAAAATGTCCCGATATCATATTGTTTTTATAACTAGGTAAATAACTTTAAAAACTCACCTCGTATATATCGCAAAACCTAAATTTACCCCAAAAAAAATGCAGTCGTAGGTTATGGAAAAAAGTTCAAGAAAACGCTACATCAGTTAAATCAAGTACTAAATTATGAAAGTGCTGGTAACTGTTGCGCTAAACGCAAATCTTGAAGCAAAACCATAAGCTTTCATGCTTATAAGAGCTATTTATAAAACCAGTTAGGAAATACGTCATTTGGTGTAACGTTTGGGATATTGAAGGACGAAATTCCGCAAAGTCACACAAGTTAGACAAAATCGCATTTCCTGTGTTTTATCAAGGAGCTCTATATTGTACCAGACCATGACACTGGGCCTATAAAGTGACCTTTGGAATGGCCTACCACAATCTGGCAACATGGCTGCGCCAACTTTTAACAAAAAAATACTAGTTTTTGTCACTAAATTAACAATCTGTCACTGCTACCCCTGTCATAGTGATGCATTCCAGTAGAAACAAATCTATAAAATCACTGCTATTTACATCGCAGTGCATCACTTCACCGTAATATTCGATTTAAAAACTATTCCTAATGGGTAGGTACCTAATCTTCCATTGCAGGTAAATCGTTACTAATTTTGACTTCATCTAAAAAGTAATTTCTTCAAATTAAGTTGCCTGAAAGCGAGTGATATTGCAGTCAGAACAAGTCTCTTCATCTTATTACCTTTTATATCTGCTCTTTTAAAGTGCTTTTCACACACAACACTAGCCTTTCCAATCTGCCAATCTGCAAAATGTCTTTCTATTTTTGTGCCACCGTTTCATTCGATGGAAACTTGAACACGCTAACATATGGAGCAACTGATGAAGCGTAAGTTGACTTGCAGCTTGGTACGTAACACTTCCAAGGCATCTTTGGAACTTATATAAACTGCCTTGTCAAAATAGGTGTCAAATATATTTCAAACGAACAAAACTTAGTGTGTCTTGGAATGCCCTAGCCCACAATCTGGCAACAGAGCCAGTGTCGTGGCCTGGAACAATATAGACCGCCTTGGTTTTATGCAATATTTCTTTCTAATTTTGAGAAAAATCGTTCTTTCAACCTTAAAGTGATGCAGATGCAAATGTCATGTCAAATAAATGTCAATGTATTGAAAATTAAATAGGTACGTTTTCGCTTTTTCTCATATCATTTGATGTTTTTAGCACTAGTTGTGAAATATTTTCGTTTCATAACTAGTAACGAAAAGTGTGACGTTTTGGAAACTTCAGTCAGTTTTCAAAAGTGGCACTTTATATGCCAAAATAAAAAAATCGTTTTATTATGTAATCCCTGTTTTGAAATATTTCGAACTCGCAATATTTCCTGCTTTTAGTTTTACAACTTTTTTATGCTTTGATTTATATACTACAGTGTGTTTCACTTTACATGGAAGCACCCCTGTATTTTCTTTGTTTTTGTATAAATTGATTTGAATTTTTTATCAGTTGTACAACTCACCAAGAGGCATCTATTCATGTCTTTGAGCACAAAAGACATTATTAGCCTGGCCTACTACGATCATGAACATGGGTCACATTGTCAATATTTTACATCGCGTTAGAGTTAGAGAAAAAAGTTATTAAGAAAAGTTGTTTAGAATCAAAAGAATACCCCAAATACCGATTTTCGTTTAATAATTTGAATTTTTAATTTTTATCCATAAATTTGTCAGTCCCAAATTTCACCTTTTAAAGTGGTATCAAATGGTGTCATAGAAAAACCATATTTTTATTATTGTTGCAAACGTCATTAGCTTTTAATAATGGTTAATTACGTTTAACTGTTGCTGAGAAAGTAGAAATAATTAGAATTGCTGATGAAAACGCAATATCTAATAGAGGAGTAGCTAGAATATTTCATGGAAGGCATCCAGGGCGTGCATCTATTTATCCTGGAACTGTTTCAAAAATTAATCAACTTTTTAATGTAACTGGAAATGTTGTTCATCCCAGACAAAGAAGAATAGTTCGAGAGCATCCCTTGGACGAAATGATTTTTGCGACTTATGATGCTAATCCTCGTACTAGTTTTAAAAGATATGGCATTAAATTTAACTATTGCACGCCCTGGATGCCTTCCATTAAATATTCTAGCTGCTTCTCTATTGGATCTTGCATTTTCACCAGTAATTCTAATTATTTCTACTTTCTCAGCTACAGTTAAACGTAATTCAGCCATTATTAAAAGCTAATGACGTTTGCAACAATAATAAAAATGTGGTTTCTCCATGACACCATTTGATACCTAATTAAAAGTTGAAATTTGGTACTTGGACAAATTTATGGATAAAAATTAAAAATTCGAATTATTAAACGAAAATCGGTATCTGGGGTATTCTTTTGATTCTAAACAACTTTTCTTAATAACTTTTTGCTCTAACTCTAACGCGATGCAAAATATTGACAATGCGACCCATGTTCTTGATCGTAGTAGGCCAGGCTAATAATGTCTTTTGTGCTCAAAGACATGAATAGATGCCTCTTGGTGAATTGTACAACTGATAAAAAATTCAAATCAATTCATACAAAAACAAAGAAAATACAGGGGTGCTTCCATGTAAAGTGAAACACACTGTATATAAATTAAAATGCCGCTTTAATATCCACCAAATCTAGTGCCTTGGTAAATCTCTAAATGGATGGTAGCAGTATCGTCTTTAAATACAAGGCCCGAAGTCTCTGACGTCACGAGCCCGTGACGTCAGCTGAATGAGGCCAGTTATGGCTGCCTGCGTTAAACTGTATGCACATATTGTAGTACATGTTTATTGAAATTATCAATTATAACTGAGCCTTATTTATTAATAGACCAGTCATTTAGTGCCTTTGTTAGTGTTTGTTATGGTTCCTGTGAGTATTTTACCACTAGGATTGCACAAATACACACTTAAATGATCTTTACAAGCAAGTCATTGCATTTTCAATGTCATACACTAATGGTGAGTAAGTGCGTTCTAACACAAGCCGGCGAATGATGTAAATATAATGCACTGCAGGTGTTTACGGAGATATATTTCATTCATGTGGATAAAGGTGCAATTCATATTTAGCGAGCGAATTATGCAAACAAAAATAGGGTAGAACTTGTAATAATACTAAATTATTTAGTTACTTCGACTTACGTGTTCATAATCAGAATTATAAGAACAAATGTAGAAAAGTGCGTAATACACATATCATCTACCTCTAAATTAGCTTATAAAAGTTCTTTATACATTTATTAAAACTGTAATAATAGTTACTTAAGATACAAGTGTAAAAAGTTCTGCTTTATTGCACGAACTGATTTACAACACGAGCGATATACAAGTGTGTCTTACAATGTTTTATCTACAATCACAACCTTTTGCGAAAGTACGCATTTCATTCTATATTTTTTAAATTTACGTGGAATAAAATTTTTATAACACCAGTGCAATAAAATCTAAGCATTGTCTACCCTTATTCTTTTCATAACAGTAGGCCGTTTTCATCTAAGTGTGTTTATTAAAATGTATAAGGAATAACTGGTTAAATTCCAAACCTGATCAAATATTGCCCTATCCTGATTTTGAAACAGAGAAACGAAAATTGCGACCTTCCACTCATTAAATCTTTTCGCTAAAAGAAACATGGTAAATTACTTAAATTTGGTTATTTTCTAAACGTAAGAGCTTTGCATTCCACAATTTTTGACAGATAAACTGTCAAGCTAGCACTGAAAATTTGTGATCATTTTATTATTCAAGCCTTATTAAATATTGAATTAAACATTGAAAGATCTAAACATACCGATGATTTCATCAAAATTATATTGCCATATTGGAAAGTTATTAATGTAAAAGCACCTCTTAGAAGAAAAAATTAAATGACATATATCAAGAACCAATTATAGCAACAAATTTGATGGGTCACTAATTAACGTTTAATGATAAATTGGCTTGATCTTTGGAAAACTGGAAATTTTTCACAAAGTTCACACCGCAAACATACACTGTCCTAAGTCGAATCATTTATGGGATATTAAAAAAGTATATATTGTTTCAATAAACTCACAATGAATTAAGTGTTATTGGATAAATTCACAGCTGGGCAGTAATTAATTACTTTGTAATTAAATTGCTAATTAAATTTCTTTTTGTGTATTTGCCTTGGAATTGAATTACTTTTCAAACTGCGGTAATTGTAACTGGTAATTTCCTTTTTTGGAAAAACGTACTCGACAATTACACTTTGAAAGTAATTAATTACTACATTCAATTACTCAATTACTTTGGAGTAATTAAATTACTCTAAAATATTTAAATTACTTTACAAGTATTTGAATTATTTGTGGGAATTGAAATTACTCGCGGTAATGGAATTACTTTATGGTAATTAAATTACTAATTACTGACCTCGATGGGTGCTAAATCTCCAGAACGCAAAAATAAGATAAGGTCTTATTAAGTTACATATTAAGGAAATCGCAATAGGGTATTCCGGTTCAATAAAAAATAATTTATGATTTGCTCTGACGAGTGGGACAACAGCTAGTTTTGTGCAACATTAGCATTTTTAACAACATGTGCAAGGACAGAGAACAATATTTGGTGTATTGTCAAATGTTGGTAAAGATGTAATGTGCAGGTTGTAATAGTGTACGTGATATTTATTGTGTAAAAATAATTTCATTTGTCCCATAATAATTGATACATAGCTTCATTCAACAATATTGGTTTACAATAATTGTTTATTCATTTCAATTTGCTTGTTTTAAACAATGTACTAGCCTAGGGCTATACTGCAGTGCAAGGAAAACAGGCGGTTAAGTCTAGAAAATTACGTTTTTGAGTGGGGAATTGAACTAAACGGCCAAAACGCAATAACAACATTTAAACAGCATACAACACAAATAAAATGTACTTAATTGCAAAATTCCATGTCTGTTTGACAGAAAAATGCGGTATGTATTCATACAATTTAAAAACGCGGAATAAGTTTATTACCTCCTTTTGCAATAAAAGAAGTATTGGATTTACCCCAAAAATTCGAAATTGAGTTTTCATTAGATGTTCACGTTTGAGGGTCCCCTGAACCCAAAAAACATGTTTTTGTTCATTGGTCTGCCAGTCTGTCTGTGTGTTTGTGAATAGAATATCTCAAAAACAAAAACCAGTATGACCTTGAAACTTCATATATAAGTTTTGTGTACTATCTAGATTCGACAGCAAGCTTTTGAAAAAAATGACCTAACCGGAAGTATGGTGTTTATTGGTGTTATTTTCAGTTTTTTTCGATTTTTTCAAAAACGGCTCTAACGATTTTTTTTCTAAGGTTACATTTTTATTACATTTTTAATGTGTATTGATGTGAGATAGGTGATTTTCCAGTTGAATAGCTCTAAAATGTTTTTTTTAATTAACTTTAACTCTATTTTGTACGGTTTCTGTAGAATTTGTAATTTTTGAAAATTTTGGACAAATGTTTAAAAATAAAAACAAATTTTTAACTAATAAGATCACTGTAAAAGAAAGTTGTGTGCGTGTATCGCACCAAATTTTCTTTTACAGTGTTTTTCGATTTTATGTGGTTGTTCTTGCATTGAACATTTTGTAAATTATCCATTCCTTGTCCCTTTCTTGTCATGTAATGCTAAAAAACTGCTTTTGATACTGGCAACGGGGCAACGAGTGCTTAATTTTGCGGCTATGAAAAATTGTTTACAGTCTGCTGCATGTGAGCTTCGATTATTATTAAAAATCTGGAATAGTGTCTTATCGAAGTCGTAATTTTCTTATAGTTCCGCTCGCCTCATCCAACATTACATCTTTACGTTATACATTGTGCGGCGTTGACGGACGAAACATACAAAATCCTCATGCTAATTATGAGGTATTCAAATATTGGCTTCTCTAATGGTTTTACACAAAATTCCATTTAGGATTTGTAAAGAACGGTGGATGGTGGCCCAATTTACGGAATTTCAGATATATTACTGTTCTAAACTTAAAATTAATAGATATTATTAAATATTTTGATAAAGTTAATAGGTATTAGTACAGATGTTGATAAGATTTTTAAATTTCAAGTAAAGACATGAAAGCAATCTAAGCAATTTTTATAAATTACGTATTTTTACCCGTTTTTTATCTAAAGATTTTTTAAATGTAAAAATTACTTTTTTCTACTCACTGTATAGAAAGTCGACCTTTGCGCTCTAGTTTTAGAAAACAAAACTGTCAATTTCCAACCAGCGGGCGCCAATTTTTATTAACTCCCGGCGCGAGCCAATTTTTATTAACTCCCGGCGGGAGCCAATATTTTTTACCACCCGCATTTGTGTTTATGTCACCATGGATATCATACCAAAGCTTTACAACGTTATGTTAATTTGGAAATTAGACAAAATGTCACTGAAGAAATCTAGAGTCACTATAATGATTTCCTAAAGCAACATTTTTAAAATTTGGCGTTCGAAAAAAGGAATCATATATGTATCACTGGAGCAAAGGTTTATTTCCTCAATAGCTATATAAATAGCTATTATTATTGTATCTTATGTACGAATTCTTATTTCAATCAGCTGTTTTCATCTAGGTTTATCAGTCACCTGTCAAATTTTAACAGCCCCTGATCAACACCAAATTGATATTTTGTTTTAAAATTTGAAAGTTAGCTTACACATTTTTTATAACTGTTTTAATTTCTAGGGAGAAAAGTGTATCGTACCCTCCCGTGGATGTAGTTTAACTACCCAGCGTTAGCGAGAACAGTAATCAATTATAATCATGCAAGGAAGGCAATGTCATTTTATTCTTCTTAACATAGAATTTCGGCTTAGACCGCGTAGTATTTGTGGTTGAACGGCCAGCATTCTCTGGCTTAATGTGCCTTGCACCTTGTGCACTCGAGCAAGAAACTGCGAGATGGTCATGCTCTTTGGTGGCTCGTGTTGTTTGAATACCTTGAGAACGAGGGTACTTATTCAGATTTGACATTGTTACTGTTTGTGCATCCATATTCACTAACGTATCGCAAGACCATTAAGTTTGCATCATCAGAGTGAAAGTCGCATTGGGGCCAAATGTGTATAAGTACCCTCGTTCTCAAGGTACTCAAGCAGCACGAGCCACCAAATAGCATGGTCATGGCGCGGGTTTTTGCTCGAGTTTACAAGATGCAAGGCACATTAAGCCAGATAATGCTGGCTCTTCATCCACAAACACTACGCGGTCTTAGTCGAAATTCTATGTTAAGAAGAATAATTCGAGTAACCGCGAAATCCTCAAACAATATAATGTAATTTTAGTTATACATATGACACATTTACATTTACATTCAGCTGGATTCCAAAATATTTAAATACGAAAAGGAAGAGGTTAGTTGATTTAATATTAATCACATTACCTCCCGTCTCTAATTGCAACGGGAGTCAATATATTATATTCCCTCCCGCTGTCATTGGAAACCGACCAGAGAACCAAAGGTATATTTTCGGGAATTTCCTAAATGGCGACAAAAAATTTCACTTTCAGAAAAAAAGGTAAACAAGTATTTTCGCACTCAACCAACAAAAAAAATTAAGTTGCGCCAATTGGATATCATGTAGTGTTCTTTATAAAAACTAAATCGAATTTTGCTGTCAAACAATTAAGCAAGCAAATGCTGCACCTTGTATACTTAGATTAGTTAAATATTTTCGTCATTTAGCCTCATGTTAGAGAGTCAGGCTTATTTTATAGTAGTACAGTTCCACAAGTTAAGAAAAATGAGTTTCTCAACATTTAATTTACGAGCAGCAAAGCGAGCTGAATAATTTTACATGAACATGGAAGAATCACTTTTCTAACATATTCAACGTGCTGTTTTTTCGAATATCATTACAAAATCTAGCCAAAATAAAATTCGACATTTCTTCATGTTCGAAAAAAATATTTTTCCATGACTGGGAGTAAAAATCAGTTTCTAGGTTATAATAATTGTGACAGAAGTAACACATTATCTGCCTAGGGAGAATACAGTTAGTAGTCGCTCGGTGGAGTGAACAATTCTTTTATATGAACAACAAAAATGTATAATTATAGGTTCGAAAGAGGGAACAATAACATGTTTGTTTAGGTAATTTTCTAAAAACCTAGATTTAATTTTAATTTTTAATATTACAAATGGATCCACAGAAAATGCTGGTGCAGCAATACCCTTTGGAATTCAGTCATTATTAACTCTAAAATTACGACAGTGTGGCATATCCAGATTAATACATTTTGTGATGATGAAGAATATACCCTTGAGAAACATTCGTTTAATCCTGGTTTTGGTGTTGATCAAGAAAAAAGTTAAAAGTAAAGTATTACCCGTGATAACGTATTTAGCATGTTGTAGCTGTTACATTGAGGGGGAAAAATGTGAGCATTGCAAACCCAAGTTAGTTCATGAAGATCAATTAGTGGTAGAAGACAATTACAGTTTAATCAAGAATTTAAGCCGTGCGGCTTGTTATGCCCACATAATGCAGACGTCAATTTAGTTTTGTTTCACTTTTATATTCAATGAATTACTTCCTCGTTTTGAAGAACAATTTTCAGAATAACCGTAAGTTTCGATCGCAGCCATTTTTTTAAATTCTTCACAGAATAAGGCTATTTACTTCATTTCTTTGGCTGTCATTATCATAGGAAGTAAAGAATAGCGAATATTATAATTAATTCTACAACCAATATTTTGATTAAAAATTATTGTGGAAAAACGAATAATAATCAATTGGGGAAATAAGGGTGCAAAACCAAAAAGTTCACAAATAACTAAACCACATTTCGAGTTTTATATTTATTACTCAGTTTAGAAGATGATTTATTATACTAAATTTGACCCCGACTACAACTGAACTCGCCTTCTTTCTCTTAATGAAGACTGAGAACCTTGTTAATAACCACACCAAGTGTGGTTTTTATAAGTCATCTTCAGCCGGGGCAGGTGGCTACCCTAACCCCTTGAATTAAAGAAAAAAGACCGTATACAAGGGTGACGACCACCAAAGCGGACAGTTTAGATGAAACCAATGTCCGAATGTGGGATTCGAACTTACTACCTACTGATTGCCTGCGCAAACGCTTTATCTCTGCGGGCTACCCGCACTCAGTAACAATAATTAATAACCTTCCAATATATACCCAATTTGTAAAATTATGTATCGTGTAGTATTAAATTCGAATAAGATCATTTAGGCGCTAAGTCGGGCGTATACTGTAAAATGCGTGTTCACCTGACTGGTGACGCGGAAAATTCCGCTGAAGTGCCCTGCTGTCCATACTGCTGCCAAAATTGGGCAATCTCCCAAAACTGGTATTTGGTGGGGCATTCTTAGGAACACCAAGGGCTTGGCGCTTCTAAAAAAGCCTCAAAACAGTCACGGACTGCGGAAGACAGAAAATTAAGGTACGAGTCGATAGCATCTTCAGCTTGAAACTGAAAAACTTTGTGAGAATAGTGCTCGCCTTCAAGCAACCATAAGAAGCCATCCACAACTAGGAAATCCGTTTATTGCATAACTGCACGTAATTATTAAAGGTTGGTGTTAAGTATCGCAGTTTGAAATTAGTAACAATTAAGGAAAATTGCCTCATATTTCGTCATCTCACGTGTCAACTTGTGAACGTTTAGGCGCTCTTTGATGTCAAACATTATTTCAAAATTGGAATTATCCGATTTCATCACCAGGCACAGTTACAATTGATAAGATACTTCACACAGCCTTGCAGACGCCCTGGGCTGGCTCTTAGGGTTACCACCGGAAAAATAGATGTTGAAACCATAAGATCGCACAAAATGTGGAGTCCAATTGTCCAATATATGGTAAATTACGTGTATTAGCTTTTTGAAACCCGGGTCCACTTCTTGCTTAAGGACGGCACCAAAACACTAAGCACGCACGGTCTTAAAAGCATTCAGTATACAAGCACGAGTGAGCGTAGCTACGAGCGAGTTGCTGACGGCAGGCCAATCAGAAAACGTTTTATTTGAACATTTGAACTTTCCTGGATTATATTGAGGCCCATACATAAAATGTATTAAAAATTCCCAAGATCAAAATTAACATTTACTCCAATGTACTCAATACCTACAAATTAGAAGTTATGAAAGCTGTTTAATCAAACCCGAAAATTGTCTTTGTTCTATTACTGCTCTTTAATCTTATTAATTCCAAACAGCAGATAATAACCATTAATTCTAGAGTGCGTGAAATATAGTCAAACTCGATAGTTTTTCTCATTCTGTTACGCAAATCCGTTTGTGCCAACCAAAACTACCAAGATCAAAACTAATAATTTTCCTGTTTTTCGTAACCAAGGCCAAGATCAATATCACCAAATTAATGCATCTCAGGTTTTGTTTGGAAACTCTAATCACATCAATTTCAAGCAGCAGAAAATAGCCAATAGAGTGTGTAATGTTTAATCAAACTCGGCAGTTTTCCTCATTCTATCATCATTCGAAACTACCAATTTATCATAATACATTAAATCCATTAATGCCTTACCTGCAAATATGTGTACCTAAAGCCCAATACGGCGGTGGAACGACCTCAAAAGAACGCATCTGCTTGACAACGTCCTGCGGCGTTGGTCCAGTGCATAAATTGAGAAGCAACTGAGTTTCATCCAGGCTCCTTAATACAACCAACCTGGAAGGGGAAACGGTAACTTCGAGAGGACCATCGTGCTCAACGACGACCCCATGAAATGAACCCTTCGAATAGGCCATAAAACTCGCCGTGGTTGTGTGGTCGTTCCTGTTCTTATAAATAACTTTTTTCATCGTTTCATTCGTCATTGCAATTTCACCAAGCCCGCAGAGTTTTTCACTAATTAACTGAAAGCTCCATTCCCAATACCCATCAGAAGCGATCAGCGGTCCTCGAAGCGTGGTCAGGATTAACTCCCCGGTATCGACGCGAAAGACTTCAACGCCCATTGGATCTTGTTGAGTTTTAACTCTGTACTGTTTATTTGGTACTGGATCATACTGGTATGAAATGTTGGGAGTATGTAGAATTATCTGAAGTCTGCCTTCGCTTATTTCTCTAAAACTTAGTTTCAATTCTGGCAGCGATTTACTGTAGAACGGCGTCTCAGGTTTTCTAGGTTGAAAGACAGTATTTCCTGCGTTAGAACTGGGGTCGTTCATATAATTATAAATTGACGGAATTGCGTGATAGCACCCCTTCGGGTTATAATCGTAGCAGCATTGGATTTTGATGCATTCTGATTGCGAAATATTGACTTTTCCGCAAGACACTCGATAGGACGCGTCAAGCGAGCAAGTGTACGAATAATCCTTTTCATAATCGGCTTTATCTATGACGAAGTAAAATATTAAAGTCGGAACTGTGAAGGTAAAAATCACAAAAAGCGCCATTAACCGCGCTCTTCTGTCGCAAACAAAACACTGAGTAGGTTTGACATCGTCTAGCTCACTTGGTGGTTCGACCCACTCTTGTTGATTTACCCACTCATTCTGTTCGGTGAAAGATTGGTTTGCAGTCATATCGGTTAATAATATAACAAACAAGCAAAGAACTCAAGCTGCAGACGTTATGTATTAGAGCACTCACACAGAGTCCAGGCAACTGAAATCACTCACAAATTTTAACAAGCACCATTTTCAGTAATTGTTTAAGTCATCAAAACAGAACATTATAACGACAATTGTTAATGTCCTGCTGATATTATTAATCGGTGTATGATTAGATTAGTGGGATTACGAGATTTTTTAAGACGTTTATCTTTTCCTGATAAGAGGGAGCGAATGTATCAAAGACCTAAATCGTCTGTTTACAATCCATAATCAAATGCCAAACAGTTTACTCACTTCCATGATTAACACTGATAGTAAATAGATTAAAATAATGAAAATTAACTGCCAACTCAACGCAAATTGCCTGTAAGTAAAAAATTGCTTTGTTTTATAAATGTCGAAATTTCGCTTATAAAACAATTTTTATGTCCAATCCACGTCAACTAATCTCGTAAATTATTTATTTATTTAACCCTTAAAAGCTATTCCGGTTCATTTTGATTATGTTATTCGAGTTATTTCAAACAAAACTATGCTAGAGAATTCAAATAATTCAGTATGCAAATAATATCACAACCGAATCTATTCAAGAGATGCAATATCCTGATAACCTAATTTGATTAATGGATCCCAAATTCCAGTAACTGTTTATACCAACAATATAAATGGTTTTGAACAATTTTGTTAGGGTATTGTTTGCCAACGCCGTTCATATTTATCCTAAATTATAGTACTAATTAGAAAAGGATCCTATTAGTATTTGTTCAAATACCAAATTTCGCTTCTAACTGATAAAGGAATTACACGCATAAAGCAATTATTGTTGGTCAATATTAGTTGTAAACTGTGTTGAATATAATTTCTCGAATAGGTACATTAGAATTACGTTTAGCATATTTTTCAGACAAACTACTTTCCGACGTAGAACTATCTAAATAATTTAAAACCGTAAGAGAGTGAATTCAAAAAATCACTTTCTGGTACTCTTTCGAAATATAACAATATGCTTTCAATAATTGTTTCTAACATTTTAAAATTAAAAACAAGAATCTACTACAGTAATAGATATGAATTTTCACAGTTTATACAATTCATTACAGAAATACTGCCTGAAAATAATAAAGAGGTTCGATAAGCACCAAGCCTAAAAGCAAAGAAAGTTAAAATTCCTTCATAACCTATATCTATATATACAGTGTGTCCAAGATAAGGAGGGCCAGTATGGGGATCTCGGTAATGGTAAGAGATACAAATTTGGTTAAATGGGAAGAAAGTTGCGCAACTAAAGGACTAAAAAAATGACGTCTAGAAATCCTTGATATGATTTTTCGTTTTTGAATTATCTCAAAAAAACCGAATTTTTGGATTTTCTTTTTTATTTTTTTCTGGCGTTAATATTAAAGTTAGAGCGAAACTGATTAAACTTCTTTATAGCAACTTTTAGTGGACTTAATGATTACGTTATCAATTTTTTTATCCGACGTTTCGTCTTCGAGAAACCATCATCAACTTCATTTTTTTAAATACGGTCCTGGTTTTTTGATGCCAAATTTGCAAAGCCCTTGTTACTCTGAATTCAACAATGTGCCACATATTATGGTTTAATTACGTTTCGAGCTTTTTTCTGATCATCATCAGAAATTTTTTTAGATACGGACCTGCATTTCTCATAATTTTGTAAAAATAAGTTCATACAGTAAGTTAGGCCTTTTTACATGCCGTTAAAATATTAAAATGCACATCATAATGTCATAATTCTGATACATTAATTTAATAAGCAACCAATAACTATTAACAATAAACAACAAATAAATGAACAAAAGATAGGCAGAAATAATGAGAAAACGAGCATCGAAACAATGTAATAGGTATTTAACGTTTTGAATTAGAAGAAGAACTTAGAAGATTGGTTCTTGAAGCCTTTCAAAGTATAACGCAAGTATTGCTGAATAATGTTTTAGATTCTACAGTTAAATGTTATTTATGCATAGAAAATGATGGCAACCTTTTTGAATACCTTCTGTAAATTTAATACCTATTAAATGGTTTCGGTGTTCGTTTTGTTATTCTTTCTGTCTATCTTTTGTTCATTTATTTGTTGTTTATTGTTAATAGTTATTGGTTGGTTATTAAATTAATGTATCAGAATTATGACATTATGATGTGCATTTTAATATTTTAACGGCATGTAAAAAGGTCTAACTTACTGTATGAGCTTATTTTTACAAAATTATGAGAAATGCAGGTCCGTATCTAAAAAAAATTCTGATGATGATCAGAAAAAAGCTCAAAACGTAATTAAACCATAATATGTGGCACATTGTTGAATTCAGAGTAACAAGGGCTTTGCAAATTTGGCATCAAAAAACCAGGACCGTATTTAAAAAAATGAAGTTGATGATGGTTTCTCGAAGACGAAACGTCGGATAAAAAAATTGATAACGTAATCATTAAGTCCACTAAAAGTTGCTATAAAGAAGTTTAATCAGTTTCGCTCTAACTTTAATATTAACGTCAGAAAAAAATAAAAAAGAAAATCCAAAAATTCGGTTTTTTTGAGATAATTCAAAAAGGAAAAATCATATCAAGGATTTCTAGAAGTCATTTTTTTAGTCCTTTAATTGCGCAACTTTCTTCCCATTTAACCAAATTTGTATCTCTTACCATTACCGAGATCCCCATACTGGCCCTCCTTATCTTGGACACACTGTATATAACACTGAAAGTCCTGACTCACTCATTCCCTCATTCATTCACCCACTCATCAACGCCTAGCCCAAACCCTTGGACCTAGAAAGCTGAAATTTTGCACAGCGGTTCCGTTTATGATGTATACAAGGAATAAGGAAGGATATTTCGAAATTCAACCCTAAAGGGGTAAAATGGGGGGTCCAATTTTGTATGGAGAAATAATATTAAATAGACATTCCGACTTGAAACTTCGTAGGAGTACTCCTAAGAACAAATAAGCAAACACTTATTTCGTGATTTTCCGAAAATCAACCCCTTAGGGATTGAAATGGGGTAAATAAGCCTAAAATACGATATGGGTGTCGTTATTGAGGTTTCTTGGGACGTTGACTGCGAAAATGGCATTTATTTTTAAATACAAGACGGTGGACATGACATAAGGGAAGAGACAGGACTGGACGGGACGGGACAGGACGGGACGGGACGGGACAGGACGGGACGGGTCTAGACTGGACTGGACTGGACTGGACGGGAAGGGACGAAACGAGACGAGACGGGACGGGGCGGGACGGAACGGGACGGGACGTAAATTAAAGGAAAGGGATGAGATTAAAGGGGACGGGATGAGACGGGACGGGACTGGACTGGACTGGACTGGACAGAACAGGGAGAGACGGAACGGGACGGGGAAAAAAGGGAAGGGAAGGGGAGAAGACTGGACGGAAAGAGAAGGGACGGGATAAGACGGGACGGGACTGGAAGGGACGAGACGGGGCTGGGCGGAACGAAACAGGACGGAACGGAAAGGGAAGGGATGAGATCGAAGGGGAGGGGACGGGACGAGACGGGACGGAACGGGACGGTACGGAGACGGGGATGAAGAAAGGGACGAAGACGGGGACGGGGATAGGATGGGATGGAATGGGATGACAGAAAATAATTAGTCATTATTTAATACACAAATAACGAACCTCGCGCGAACGATGTCGAGGGTAACAACTAGTAGTATATAAAACTGAAACTCCTGACTCACTCACTCACTCACTCATCAACGCCCAGCCCAAACCCTTAGACCTAGAAAGCTAAAATTTTGCACAGAGGTTCCCTTTATGATGTATACAAGTAATAAAGAGGAATATTTCGAAATTCAACCCCTAAAGGGGTAAAATGGGAATTCCAATTTTGTATGGAGAAATAATATTAAATAGACATTTTGACTTAAAACTTCGTAGGAGTACTACTAAAAACAAATAAGCAAACACGTATTTTGTGATTTTCAGAAAATCAGCCCCTTAGGGGATTAAATGGGCTAAATAAGCTTAAAATACGATATGTTTGTCGTTATTGAGGTTTTTTGGAACGTTGATTGCGAAAATGGCATTTATTTTTAAGTCCAAGACGGTGGACATAACATAAGAAAGGCGACGAGACGGGACTGGACGGGAAGGGACGGGACGGAACTGGATGGGACGGGACTGGACTGGACGGAAAGAAACGGGACGGGACGGGCGGGACTGGACTGGACGAAAAGAGACGGGACGGGAAGAAACGGCACAGGGCGTAACGGAACGGGACGGGAAAGGATGGGATGGAAAGGGAGGGGACGGGACGGGACGGGATGGGACGTGATTGGACGGGACGGGACTGGGCGGGACGGGACTGGACGGGAAGGGACGGAACGGGACGAGACGGGACGGGAAGGGACGAGACGGGACGGTACGGAACGGGACGGGGCGGAAAGGAAAGGGGAGGGATGGCATGGAAGGGGAGGGAACGGGACGGGATGGGACGGGACGGTATGGGACGGTACAGAGACGGTGACGGAGAAAGGGACGGGGACGGGCACGGGGATAGGATGGGATGGGATGGGATGGGATAACAGAAAATAATTAGTCATTATTTAATACACAAATAACGAACCTCGCGCGAACGAAGTCGCGGGTAACAGCTAGTTATAGATATAAATTAAGTTTAACTAGAAATTGGTCTTGGAATAGAAACTTTAAATTAAAATCTGGTGTGATACATGCACACAACTGCCTTTTACAGTTTTCTTATAATTAGCCAAAAATTTGATTTTAAATGTTTCAGCACTTGTCAAAAATTTTCAAAAATTACAAATTCTACAAAAACTGTACAAAATAGAGCGTTTAGTTGAAGAGACAAATTTTCTATAAAATTTTAAGCTAAATTCAAAAATGTAATAATATACCGGGTGTTCTATTTAAAAAAGGAGTTAATAAAAAAAACATAGAAAAAAAACAAAAGAAACCCATTTTAGAAGTATTCAACTCGAAAATCACCTATCTTACATCTATACACATTAAAAATTTAATAAAAATGTGAAGTTTAAAAGAAATCGTTAGAGCCGTTTTTGAAAACATCGAAAAAAACTGAAAAATCACAAAAGTAAACACCTACTTCCGGTATTGCAATTTTCTTCAAAAGCTTGCTGTCGCATCTACATACTACACAAAACTTATATATGAAGTTTCAACGCCATAGCTCTTTTCGTTTTTGAGATATTATTTTCACAGAAAAAAATATGTTTTTTAGGTTCAGGGGACTCTAAAACGTGAAGATCAGTTGAAAACTCAATTTCGAATTTTTGGGGTAAATCCAATACTTCCTTTATTGTAAAAGAAAGTAAAAATGGATCCTATCGGATTTATAAATTTAATTATTTATTTTACATTTAGCACTTAAATAAGTACAGTTTAGCCTTTTTACCTGCTGTAAAATTCCTTTGTGTCGTTAATCCTTACATCCTCCCGGCCATTTTTTATCATTTATGGTTTTTTTCTAACATTTCTGTGGTAGCTTGGTACTGCAGTATGACTGCATGTCACCTAGTATAGCTTGCTAGGTTACACATAGATGGTGCTTGAGAAAGTGTGTTACATTTTACAGTGTATAAAAATCTGTGAATTTGTGAAGCATCATTGGGCATAAATAAACTAAATATTGATAAAACTACAGTAAAAGGAGAGATTATTTCTCCTCTAAACGTAATTTTGATAAAAAGCGTGGTTTAAATTAATTATCTTGATATATTTAAAAAGTGAGGTTAGACATGGCAAAAACATGTGGTACCTGTTCCGTGGATATAATAGAAGAACAGAAGTATGTACTTTGTGATAGCTGCATGTCTTGTTTTCATTCAACGGAGATATGCTTAGGTCTGGCAAGCTCGGAAGTAAAAGCAGTTATTCTAAAAAGTCGATCACTAATATTTTTTTGTATGGAGTGTCGAGATGCTTTCAAAAAAATCCCAAACTTGGTCAAGGAGGTTAAAAACCTAAAAACTGAATTAGAAACTGCAAAACAAGATCTTAGTGCAGTTGCAAAAACAACAGATCAGTTGCAAAAAAGGGTTTCGGAGTTAGAAACAAATATGCCCAAAGCGACAAACACAAATACTGATTTTGAAAAAATTATAATCGAAATAGAAGAAAGAAGAACTAGGGCAAAAAATATCATACTCTTGAATGTGAATGAGCCATTAAAGCAAAACTGGAATAAAAGAAAAAATGAAGAAAAAGAAACGGTGTTAAAGATCCTGGAAACAATTAACATAAACGATAACAACATACAAACACAAAGACTAGGTAAATTTGATAACAATCGATGTAGACCGCTTAAAGTTATATTTACAAACTTAGATGATGCAAAAGAAGTGCTAAGAAATAGGAAAAACATCCCTAATGTTACTATATTTGGAGACCAGACTGTAAAGCAGCGTGAATTATTTAAAGAAGTAAAAAATAAATTAAATAAACTCGTGGCAGATGGTGATGACTCGCACACAATAAAATACGTAAACTCGGTACCCACAATAGTCAAGAAAGATGAAATACCCAACCCATCAAATAGAGGAAGAAAAAACTACTAGTTTATCCTAATATACAACGAAACAGTGCAATAAAAACTTATCATAGGCTAGTATTTAATCAAGACATAATGTACCTGAATATTGGAAGTCTGATTGCAAATAAAGTACAGCTTATTAGTAGCATTGCAACTTACAATCCATTAGTTATCATATTGAGTGAAGCAAGAACTACTCCTGATATCACCGATGCAGAGCTAAGGATAAATAACTACAATATTGTGAGATGTGATAGTGAGTCGCGGCATACTGGTGGTGTGGTTGTGTACGTAAGGGTGGATGTAGATTTCAAAGTGAAGCAGTCTGTTACATTGGGTATGAATTACTGGATACAATTTGTTGAAGTGAAAATAGCTAGTAAAAAGTGGTTATTAGGTGGGTTATATCATTCACCAAATGCTAGTAATGCAATATTTCTAGATAATCTTGAAGAAGTAATAGAAAACCAATTTAGAAATAAGTGTATGTTAATAGGGGACTTTAATATTGATTTTAAAAATAATGAATGTTTTTATACTAAAAAAATTAAAAATATTTTTAATACGTATGGAATAGATCAGTTAGTTTCTGAATATACTCCAGTATCAAACAATACGAAATCTTTAATTGATTATGTAATTACAAATTATGATAATGTAAGTGCTTCTGTTCATGACGCTCCTAAAATAACAGATCACTCGATTATATCAGTAAACTTATTTCACTGTAATAAATTGCCATTGGAAAAATTTACTAAGACAAGAAAATTAACTGAAGATAGTTATAACAATATAAACCGGATGTTATTATCAATAGATTGGAATCTGGATACAACAAATGTAAATTTGATTATAGAAGAGATTAAACAAAATTGTAAAGAAATTGTAGATAAAATTGCACCACTTAAAGTAAATAAAGTTAAATCAAATCAGCTTCCATTCTATGATGATATATTAAAAAACTTATCAAGAGATAAAGATTATGCATATAAGGATTTTAAAAACTGTAACACGCAAGAAAGACAGCAAAAATGGGAATGGTATAAAATGTGTAGAAATCATTACGTTAATATGTTAAAATATAAGAAAACGATGTACTATAAAAAGCAAATAGACCAAAATAGGTGTCATCCTAAAAAAATGTGGAAATGTTTAAAGGAATTAATAAAACCAAAAGAAAGTAACAATTTTAGTAAAATAGTTTTTAATATTAACAATGAAATTAAATTTCTTATAAATTCGTTTGAAATAGCAAATGCTTTTAATAATTATTTCATATCAAGTATTTTGGATGTTTCAAATAGTATAGTTTCAAATGAAGAATGGTCAGAAAGTAACCTAAAATCTATATCTGGTAGCTTAAACAAATTTACAGAAATAAATATGGAAGATTTACGTAAAATAGTGTTTTCTCTGGATAAAGTAAACAAAGCAGAAATAATTAATAGTGATTTTCTAAAACAAACGTTTCATGTGTTTGGCCATATAATTTTAAATTTGATTAACACTTCATTAAGAAAAGGGGCATTTCCTGATCAGCTTAAGGTAAGCACTGTAACACCTATACCCAAAATATCAAATACTAATGAAGCATGTAATTTTCGACCAATAAATGCTTTACCATGCCTCGAAAAAATACTAGAAATTGTAGTTCATGATCAACTAGTCAAATATTTTAACGAAAATAATTTATTCTTAGAATACCAATCAGGATTTCGAAAAAATCATTCGTGCGAGACAGCACTGCAATATATAATAACTGAATGGAAATAAAGTATTGACAACGATGAATATGTTGTAGCTGTTTTTCTAGATTTCAAGAGAGCATTCGAAACTATAAGTAGAGACATTTTATTACAAAAGTTAAAATATTACGGTGTAAATGAGTTGGCCTTGACATGGTTGTGGGACTACTTAACAAATCGTTATCAAAGAACAAAAATAAATAATAGTATGTCAGAGTTAGTACTAAATAATATAGGAGTTCCGCAAGGCAGTGTTTTGGGGCCGTTGCTGTTTATAATTTATTTGAACGATATCAGTTATGTTGATGGTTCTCACTACATAAAGCTGTTTGCGGATGATACACTTATTTATGTAACTGATATAGATATAAAAAGAGCAGTAAGTAGTTTAAATGCTTTCCTAAAAAATATTGAATCGTTTTTAAATACAAACAAATTGAAATTAAATGTGTCAAAACCAAAAGCTATAGTAATAACGACCGAATTTAAACATAAAAATTTAGATGTAAACCTATTGAAAGTTTCGATTAATAATGAAGACATTATATTTGAAGAACATATGAAGTATCTAGGTTGGATAATAGATAATAAACTTACAATGGCTAAACATGCAGAGTATATTATAACAAAAATCTCAAAAAAACTTTATTTTTTTAGTAGAATTTCGCAATCACTTTCGCTATATGCTCGAGTTACCTGCTACAACTGCATTATTAGACCTCATTTTGATTATTGTGCAACATTAATGTATATGTTTAACCAAAATCATATTTCGCAACTACAAAAGTTACAAAACAGAGGAATGAGGGTGATACTAAGGTGTAATAGGTATACTCCAATTAAGATAATGCTCACGACTTTACAGTGGCTATCAGTTCATGACAGAATTTACTTTTTAAGTATGATTTTTATTTTTAAAATAATTAAAGGTATCCAACCTACATACTTCAATAAATATCTAACTAGAAACACGGAAGTACATGAACATTTTACTAGTGTTAGAAACGATTTTCATATTATAAGAACAAATTATAAAAGGAGCATGAACTCCATCTTCTTTAAAGGCCTAAACGAGTTTAATAATCTTCCAAACAATATAAAAAGCGCCTCAACTTTAAATATTTTCAGAAGATTATTATTAAAAAACATTAGAGAGGCGTAAAGACATATATGCTTACCTACCTATATAGTATTTAATGTTATAGTACTTGTATTAATTGCACTTATGTATTTATATTATTTTTAAGGTGATGTCTGTTAAATTTCAATTATGTAATTTTGTTAAATAGTGTTTATATTCCATACACTGTAAATGTAATTTTGTTAATTATGTTGTATATTAGGAAAATTCCTACAATAAAGAGATATTATTATTATTATATATTATTATATATATGTTTTAATAAATAAACAATTGTCTTTCATGTTTGAAACTGAAACCTCGTGTTTTATTTCTCTGAATACAATTCTAATATTAATGCAGTTAGTTAAGCCTATCTAAACACTAACGCTGCAGTACAATTGAGACACTGTGGTTATCATAATACTGTAACTAATGTAACATATGCAAGCAACAATCGATTAATACATATACGATTTATTTAAAAAACAGTAAACATTTATTTTTTTCTATAGCACATATTAAAGTGTGCTTTTATCAACTCAAAACAAAAGGTCAAGTTTTACTTTAACAGCAAGGGTAGATAAAGTAGCACTTTAACATCAAGGATAGATAAAGTAATTTAATTTTATAACTTTTGTTTAAATTAAATATGACAGCTGCGCATTATCCTAGCAACACAATCTAGCTACTGACATTTTGAAATGTGATTGACTGTCCTTATTTTCTTTTGAAATGGTTAAAGTTCTTGCTATAGAAAAAAATATTGTATTATACACGACGATAAAGTTATTTCTATCCACTCTTGAATCATTAACGTCTCGACTACGTCTCGACGTTAAACGATTCACTCGTAGATAAAATTTAACTTTATCGTCTTGTATAATAAATTACTATTATACAGTGAATTTATTTTAATGGTTAACATAGTAGTTTCGATTCTATGCTAGCATTTAATCATACAGATCACTTCCATAGTTACCAATGAAATCAATAGATTATAGCTTTTATTTTACGAGTTAACATACGAATTTGAATTAAGTACTTGATAATAAGAAACTTTAATTTTGTTACCGGAATGTAGGTATACAACTAAAAAGTAGATATGTAGGAACAACTGTAGTTAACCTGTGCCTCTCGGGCTGTAAGCATCGTTGTGCAAAAGCAGTTAAGTTTTGTTAATTGTACTAGTGCAAATTCCTAATTTTATTATTCCAAACAATCACAACAAACCATCATTGGGTTGATAATGGGGTCGTGTACTATTTGTACCATGCCAGTGACAAAAAAAAAGTCCAGGTGTCAAGTGCTATGGGAATTGTCAACAGCTCTATCACCTAAAATGCGTCGGCTTATCCATTACCCAACTGAATACTTTAGAATCATCGGGAGCATCTTGGAAGTGCATCACTTGTCGCGGAAATAATTCTTTGCTCGTCGAAGAAGATTACGAAGAAAACGGCCAAGTGGTGCAAAAGGATCCCTGCCTTGAGGTACCTAACGCTGCATATCTACAACAGCTCTTGCAAGGTATGAAAAGTGATATTATGTCCCACGTTAGCAAAACCCAGGACGAAATCCTTCGATCCGTAACCTTTTGCAGTGATAAGGTTACGGAATTTGATCGCAGTCTAAAAAATTTTGAGTCTCAACTAAAGAAAATCGACGTTCTCCAAAAAGAAAATGCCGTCTTAAAAGAAGAAGTTGTCGATCTTAACAAAAGATTAGCAGCTCTAGAGCAATATTCACGAATGAATAATTTAGAGATACAAAATTTGCCTGAAAAACCAAATGAAAACGTGTACGATATACTATCCGAAATTGGCAAACTAACTGGTTGCTCTATAACTAAAAGTGACATCGATATTGGCCACCGTGTACCGGCGATTTCTAATTCATCAAATCGGCCCCGTAATATTGTAATAAAGCTAGTTTCCCGCAGCAAAAAAGACGAATTTTTAGCTTGCTTTAAGAACCGTAAAGGCTTATCCACTGCGGATCTAAAAATGGAAGGTTCACCGCAAACTATCTCCGTCAGTGACCATTTATCCCCTGCCAACAAATTATTGTATAAGAAAACCAGGGAGGTGGCTAAAAACCAAAATTTCAAGTACGTGTGGGTGAAAAACTGCCGAATATTTATGCGGAAGGACGATACATCCCCAATAAAAGTAATTAACTCGGTCAACGATCTCCTAAAGCTGTAGGTCATCCACTCGTAATCGGCTATGTGTACTGTGGTTACATTAATTATTATTTTGTTTTATAATTATGATGACGGACATTTCAGTTTATTACCAAAACGTTCGTGGTCTACGAACAAAAACCAATGAAACATATCTAAGTTCCGTAAAGTGTAGCTTTGATGTAATCTGTTTCACAGAAACTAATTTAAATAACTCCGTTTACAATCACGAAGTGATGTGTGGCGATTACGCAGTGTACAGAAGGGATCGTTCGGTGGCAACTTCGCACAACTTGATGGAGGTGGAGTCCTGATTGCAGTGCGCAAACACCTATCGTGTATTGAAAAACCCATGTGGTGCACAAAGCCGAGGATTTGTGGGTATCAATATCTACAACCAGCTCTTCAAAAATGCGAAAGTTACATGTGTGCTGTGTTTATCTTCCTCCTACTGATCGTCTTGCCTTTATTACTTTTGTTAATAATTTACAGATTATAGCAAATTCCTTGCCAGATGGTGATATGATTCTTATTTGTGGTGATTTTAATCTCCCAAATCTGGCTTGGGAGAGCCAAAATAATTTGGATTATTTAATTCCTAAACACTCATATGATATTAGCGCCAAAGAACTTGTTGATTGTTTATCTTTTTGCAATCTTATGCAATTTAATCATGTATTAAATGTTAACAACAGATTGCTCGATCTTGTACTATCTAACAACGACAACGTAAAGTTGGACAAGTGTGATGAGCCCCTCGTCAAAATAGATAATCACCACATGCCATTAGAAATGTATTTAAACTGTAGTGCCTCTACTGCAATTGGTAAAGCACCTAGAAAAATGTTTATTTTTAAAAGGACCAATTACACAATTATAAATGAAAAACTGTCGTCGTTAGACTGGTACACAGAATTTCGTAATCGAAATACTGACCAGAGTGTTACTAAATTCTACTTTATTATTAATAGCATTATTACTCAGCACATCCCATCTAAAAATATTGGAAGTCGACAGTACCCTGTTTGGTTCACGCCTGCAATTATAAGACTGCTTCGGGAAAAACAATCAGCACACAGGCAATTTAAAAGATACAAAACCTTGCACTACTATAATATATTTAGCTTACTTAGAAAGCGTGTGCGAAATTTAATTAGCTTAAGTCACAAACAGTACTTGTTAGATGTGCAAAATAATATTCGGGAAAATCCTAAAAAATTTTGGTCATTTGTATCTAATAAAAAGCTCTGTGCTGGAATTCCTTCAAATTTGCAATATGCAGGGGTGCCACGGCCTCCGATGGTCCTGGAATCTGTAATTTATTTTCCACATATTTTCAGTCTGTATTTTCTAGTGAAAAACATGTTGATAATCGTGAAACGATCTATAAAATGGTTACCAATTTATCTATTTCTAATATTACAATTTCTGATAAAACTGTTTTTAAAATTTTAATAGCTCTCGATACGAACAAAGGCGCAGGACCCGATGGCATCCCCGCGCTTTTTATAAAGCAATGTGCTTCAAGCCTATCTCTTCCTTTATCCATTCTTTTTAATAAATCATTACGTGAAGGCTGTTGCCCTGCAATCTGGAAAACTTCGCATGTCGTGCCTATATACAAATCTGGCAATAGAGATAACGTTGAAAACTATCGACCTATTTCTAAACTCTGCATTTTTAACAAAGTTTTGGAAAAAATAATTTATAACGTAATTTTTTCGTCGGTAAAACCTTTTATCATTCAGCAACAGCACGGATTTTTTACTGGTAGGTCGGTTAACACTAATTTACTTTCTTATACAGAATATATATTAAAAAGCATGGACAGCCGGCAGCAAGTTGACGCTGTTTATACAGATTTCAGCAAAGCTTTTGATAAAATCAGCCATACAATTTTATTAGCAAAACTTAACTCGATCGGCATCCATGGTAATCTCCTTCGATGGATATCATCATATCTTAGAAATAGATCTCAGCTGAGCCAAAAATTGTTTCGTCAGGTGTTCCTCAAGGGTCGCACCTAGGCCCTTTGTTTTTCATTATTTTTATAAACGATATCTCCCGCTGTTTTCGGTTCACCAAGTTTCTATTGTACGCCGACGATCTTAAAATCTTCACTGTTATCTCCAATATCCAAGATTGTATAAATTTTCAAACCGACTTAAACAGATTGAATGCATATTGCAAAGAAAATAGTTTAATCTTAAACATTAAAAAATGCTACCAAATCAAATTCACACGTAATCGACAGGTTACTGACTTCCAATATTTTTTGGGCGTTGATCCTCTCAAAGTAGTTACTAATATAAAAGATTTGGGTGTCACGATAGATAATAAGGTACTGTTTGATATCCATATTGATAAAATTGCCAGGAAATCATATCAAATGTTAGGATTTCTAATTAGAACGTGCAAACATTTCACAAATCCCGATGCGCTTAAGATCCTTTATTTCTCTTTGATCCGAAGTCATTTAGAGTACTGCAGCACTGTTTGGAACCCCCAATACAGTACATATATAGATCGGTTAGAAGGTATTCAAAATAAATTTATACGATTCTTTTCTACTAAATTTCCGTTCAACCAGATTGCAATCGGTTCTCTAAAAAGGCGAAGAGAAATATTGGATCTTATACTTCTATACAAGCTTTTTAACCAAAAGTTGGATAGCCCAGATCTTTTATCTAACTTTACTTTTAGAATCCCTATTGGTAATACTAGAAGTGTTGCGTTGCTTGGTATCTCTTTTAACAGAACTAGTTCAGCTAACAACTCTCCTGTAACAAGATTATCATTGCTTTATAACTTTTATTTGTCTAATTGTAATACGTTAGATATTCATTTTGATTCCCTTCAGACGTTCAAAGCTAAACTTTACAATTGTTATTCTAGTTAAGTGTATACTGTTTTTATTCTCATTTTGCATTCCGGCTTTTTATGTTTAATTGTGTTTTTTTTCTATTATCGATAATGTTTGCTTTCGTCTTGAGAGTCTGTAATTTTTATTTTTTAATTGTGGGTTGCTGTAATTTGAGCCTTGTGCTTGTTGCGACCCCGAAATAAATAAATAAATAAAATAAATAAATAAATCTGGCTGTACAATGCTCAACTTGCCCCGGATTCGGGATACAGAGTTGGAGCGCGCCCTTGGTGCTTGCGCAGCAACCATTGTATAAGGTGTGTGTCTTGGTGATGTTGACCTTGTACTCTATCTCTAAGGTCTAATATGTTAAGTAATAATATGTATATTTTTCGAATTTATTGAATGTAAAATTAGCTATATGCTCTTTAACCCTAAGCACCAAAATTACGACGTGTTTGCCCAATATATTTAAACGCACAGTGGGAACATTTAATTTCGTAAATTTCACATTTCTCTAAATTTTAAGTTTGTTGTTTGGATTCCCTAGTAAATATCGAATATTGTTGTTTGAGCTATAAACAACTGTATAGCCTGGATCTTTACACATTTTCTCTAGGCCATTTGTAGCAGGTGAAACAAAGTTTTGATGTATT